>CM040243.1:108197730-108381152 GCA_022545495.1 Chrysanthemum lavandulifolium | reverse complement strand
CCTCTATATGTTTAATTCTTATGTCGACAATCGTCAACATCATCGTCACAAATGTGTGTGAGCGGTGTGGAGGGCCTAGTTCAGCGAATTTTGCAATTCGTGCGAATTATCCATCAAAAATTCTTTTCAAAGTTATTTCGACCACCGCCACAACACGAAATACATTCTAATCTTGACAAACCGGTTCAAGCGTCGGAGCTACCCCAGCACCCATCGAGGATTACGAGGACACTTCCTTTGAAGATAAAGCCGTAATCTAATCGAATAAATTCAAGCCGATGAAAAAGGTCGAGAATTAGAATTGATTACGATGAACCCGTTCAAACACGGTGACTAGCAAGAATGACTTGCCTAATCTTCACGTTCTCAATAACCAAAGCGGAGACCATAGCGAGTGGTGGAAATTGCTAGCTCTCATAGCACACCACTTGTCCCTCCTCCGATTTTTAGAATGTTCTTGAGACTTGATAGTCATTCGGATCACCATGTTGGTTTTGTTGATTCTTTGAATAAACCGATTCCTCTTCATAACTCTCAAATGCAATCGTTTATTCCTTGTGTCGGTTGTGGTGAGCCTCTCTTTGGTTCACCCTATCGTTGGTGTACGCGTGTGTACAATGTGGTAATGATATTCATAACGGAGTTGTTTGTTTTGTGGTTCGAGAATTCATTTGATTATGTTCTAATCGAACTCATTTAACGACCCCCAAATTTTTCAATTACCCACCACACCGACTTATCTTCATAT
Source organism: Chrysanthemum lavandulifolium (assembly GCA_022545495.1). Lineage (NCBI taxonomy): Eukaryota > Viridiplantae > Streptophyta > Magnoliopsida > Asterales > Asteraceae > Chrysanthemum > Chrysanthemum lavandulifolium. The sequence continues at coordinate 108,380,404 of CM040243.1, read as the reverse complement.
GATCAACATTCTGCTGTGAATTTTGTGGAGGTCCTCACCAAGGATTTGAGTGTCAATCCAGGCACGTTTGTCTATGAGCAGTTTTCGATGATGCTCGAAACTTTGGTTATAACCAAATCCATATGATTCACTGTCCGGACTCAGCAGTTTCTTGTTGTGAGTCTTGTGGAGGGCCCCATTTCAGCTCGATTGTCAAATAGGGAACCCGATTCCTTGTAACAATCATGACTCTCACATGTTTGACAATTTCCAACCTCCAGCAGACTATCGGTTCAAACTCCACAGTAGTTGTCTCGAAATCTCCCAGATTTTGAAACCACAATGAAAACACTTGATGATATGATTAGTAACTTTAAGAATCAAGTGAGTGGTGAAAAGACCATAGGAGAATGGCTGGCCGAAGAGAGAAGAGCGAGAGGCTCGCAAATCTAGGGAAAATTATTAATCCTAGAGCAAGCAGCTCTGAGGCGTTCCCAATTTCTCGGCAACACTTTATGGCGATGACGAGGAGAGTTTTTATCCTTTTAAAGATAATACTTCTCAACTCCTCGATCGGTTGATATCCTGCAGTTGAGATTCCATCTCGAACAATTGCTATCACACCCGAGATTCACACTCACTCTCTACAAACATGGGGGCGAGCATCTTGACCTTTGTTCACGAAAAGGAATCGGACGAATTCATAAAGTCTAGTGTTGAGGACCTTGTCCCGATCCCAAAGAGAGTCACGGGGAATTCTTGATCATGTGTGTGATATCCTCCTCTCTTGTCTTCCAAAATGATCATGTTGAGATGTTCTCGATTCGATGATGATGATTCGTTATCTTGCGGAGACATCATTTATGTGAAGATTCACCTTACGAGCTTGTTAGCTTAGAAGAGAGAATGATGAAGTTCTTGACACTTGAAATCAAAGATGAAGCTCTTGAGCAACATTATTGAATGTCGGTCTTCATTTCTAAAATCGAGGCTTTCAAAGAGAAACCTATTTCATCTCCTATCCCCATTAAGGATAGTGACATTCTTCAGATGATTCTATTAGGAAATGAAAGCCTCATGTTTTGATAGTATGGGAGAGAAGATTAGTGGCGATTACCACTTTTCATTCTCATAATTCTCTCCGATTATGAATCATTTACTTTTGAGGAGTTCGCGGTGAACCCACTCATATCAATTCGAATATGATTCATTCACCTTCATGGAGTTCTCGGATGAACTCACTTATATCATATCTCCGCGGAGTATGATAACTTCTACTGATCTAGACACACGGGATATGCCTAGACCAATTGAGCTTAAATGATGAGATTCATGCTATTATGAATTCTCCTTACGATGATGATGAGTTAATCATGATGTTTATCATGATTTTCTATCTCTTCTTCACCTATCCGTAGCTTCTCTGTTCTTCACTCCTTCGGGAATGAAGACATTATCTTTGATCCCGCATTTTCATTTATCATTTTGAGCGGTTCTATGTATATCTCTTGATTGTGGAACTTTCGCGTGCTTGAATGTTTGTCGAACATCTTGAATGAAAGTCCAGATGGAGATTGTTTCTTCCACTTTGCTTCCCATGAACCAATTAATTCGGGTCGAGTCAAGCTAGCGACTCGGTAATCAAAAACGATAGCTAAACATGGGTTTCACCCGTGTATGCGACCTAGTGTGGGGAGTTGCCCACATGTTATATATATATAAAAAAAAAAAAAAAAAAAAAAATCCTTTCAAATAATGGCGTAGTATTTCCCTTTTCGTTCTTTGTTTGGCATAACCGCGGTACTTTGAATATTGAGGGCAATATTCATTTCTAAATGTGGGGGAATTCTCACGAATTTTATCATATAATTATATTAATTCCCGTTTTGGCCAATTTTTTTTTTTTTTGGAGTAAGTGTTTACACTTACTCATTTGATTATCGATCCGCCATATACGTAAGACAAAAGTTAGCTAATCCAGAGCAAGCGGCTCTAGGTAAAGATTTCTCAAATCCGTTTATATGGCTTGCAATTTGCCCAAAATTGTATGGTTCTCAACTCACCATATCCTAAAAAGTGAAGAGTTGGCTAGCCCGCAAGGTTATGGCTTGTGGTAAAGGCGATGGAAAATCCATAATTGGTAATCGACTCACCAAGATAATATTGATAATTTATCTAAGAGTTGGCTAGTCGAGGAAAGTGCAACACGGTAAAGACAAAATCAAATCAGTTGAAAATGGTGGTTTGCTCAAAATCGCATGGTTATCGGTGTACCATGGTTCTTACTTGAACTAAAACATTTGGCTACTCGAAGTAATGGCTTTTGGTAAAGAGATTCAAATCCATTAAGTTTTCTCAAAGATTGCTAGGGACTAGCAATGTTTTAGTGTGGGGGATTTGATGAGTCTTATTCACTCATCGTTTTAGGTCAAATCGAAATATGAAAACATCTAAAAACACTCGAAATGCATCAAAACACGAAAATATCTCAAAATTGTGTTTTATATGTTTGGATGCAAAACAAATGAAAAACGAACAAAGTTTGCATAATTGGCGAGTTTGGTCCCCAACTTTTAAAAATGGCAACTTTAGTCCACGGAATTTTAAAAATGACGAAATTCACCCTGGACATTTTAAATTGGAAAATAAACATTTTAGTCCTTTGGTAATTCTTAATTGTCAAATTTGGTCATTTGAAGAATTTTGGAAAATTACAATTTCATCCTTGAGTTTAAAAATAGCAGTTTGGTCCTTGGAATATTGGTGATTGACAAAAGGCCCTTGGAATACTTTTAGTACATGAATGGTCCTTGGATTTTGGATGTTACACCTTTGGTCCCTAAAATTCACTTTGGATCAAATTCTAATCCTAAGTCTAATATTAAACCGCAGCCTAAAACCAAAACCACGGTCCGGTCCAATATCCAACCAACCCGACCCAAACTCTCCTTTTCCCTCAATATAACCTTCACCTTCACCTTCCCAAAACACCCCTGCACCCAAACCCTAGATACCCTACCCTCTTTTCCGGTTTCCAGCATACTTTGCCTTTATCCATCCCAAAACACTCCACTCAAACTTTCTTTTACCCGGATTTTCCCAAACCCAAACCCACTTTCCTTCTCCCCATGTCCAGTACATCTATCTCGACTTCAAAAAGCCCAACCAATGGCTCAGATTTACTCTGACATGTACCTAATTCTTGGATGGTTGAGATTGTCACAAAAGAAACACAAGAGTGAAGACCTTGAAGACCAAGATTTTAGTATAAAAGTAGAGCTTGTAGCCATTGATAAGGCATTAGGATTTAGTTTTTTTTAAAAATTTAGTTTCTGCTTTTTCATTAAGTTGTAATATGTCTTTTTAATTAATGAAAATTTTCCTCACTTGTTTGTTTTACTTTTTTGCTTATTTAGCTAATAAACACTTTAGTGCTTATTAGCTTATTGCTCATTAGTTCTCAGTCATAAGTTCCATTTCAAGGTGTTAAGTTAGTTTTACAAGTCAAAAAATACAGAATCTGTTTTAGCAAATCAGTTTTCAAAACGTAACACCCCATAAAGGGGTGTTTGGCATTAGCTTACTTTTGTCTCGAACTTGTTCTTTTTACCCACTTTGACTATCAAATTCAAAGTGATTTAATGTTAATGTAAGTTTACAAAATGTTCTAAACTCAGATTGCAAAAGTTTGCAAGTTTTGGCTTTAAAAAAAAAAATCTCAACTGTCCACTGTCTTGCGTCTTAACAGCAGCTACAGTTGCTGTTTCATAAGCCTTTTCCAAGCTTATTTTTGATCTAAGATTCTTCCAAAGTGTTTTTCTTGCAACCTCACATCCCCACCTAGACATAGCCTAGCTTATTTGGCACTTAGGATAGTTTAGCTTAGTTTAAATTCACATTCAAAATCTGTCAAAACCCACATCAGGATCTGTTTTGCATCCCACTGCAGCCCCCTGTTCCAGCTTATTTTTGTGCTTTTTAGTGCTCCCATCAGCTTATTTAGGTATCCTTAGTGCTTATTAGGTCCTATAGATTAGGTGAGTTAGTTTTTTTTAGCTTATCTCTTGCTTATTATATGCTTATTTAGCCCTTTAGATTAGCTAGTGTCCATTTTATGCTCATTTCCCTTTTAGCTTAGGAATTCCCATAACTGCTTCTGTCCCCTATTTCAAGATTGCTTTTTAGTCTTTTCTAGCTTATTTCAGATTAGCATAGTGCATGCTTGCTTATTTCCATTTTTCAAGTGCTTATTTACATGATTCCTTGTGCTTAATTGTAGTTCTTTGTGCTTAAAAGTTTGTCATTAAAGGAACCTTGTTAGTCCATTTTAGAAACTGTTGTGAATAAGCAGTTTCAAACTGCTTATTCTTTTGGTTTGGTAAAAAAGTTTTTCACAAAAAAGTTTAGTTTTTGCCTTATAATTAAGTTGCAAAAAGAAAATTTCAAAAAAATTTTGTCTTGCAAAAAGGTACCACAGGAATCGAACCTGGGACCTTCTGCTCACAGACACAACACCACGCTCCCAACAACTGCCCTAGGGTCTTTATTCGTTAGAGTCTTGCACTATTATTCTTTTAACCACCAATTCAGTTTTAAGCTTACTAGCTTATTTAGGCTTTTTAGTTGCTTATTTCGTAAAGTAGTGTACCCCTTTTTCATTTTTCCCAAAACCAGTAGGCCTTAAAGTATTTTCCATTAAATTTTCAGATTTTTCCAAAATAGTTTAGTATTTTTTATAATTAAATTAGATTAATTTAGTTTTTAAATCATAATAAATAATTTAAAAGTCGAAAAAATACCCGGCTTTTTCCTAAAATTATTTTTAGTCATTCAGAATGTAGAAAAATTGGTTTTACACCCGTAGCCTTTAAATTGCAAAAGTTTTACGTTTTAGGCTCGGTGTGTTCCGGTTTAAGCGTTTTGCATTTTGGCACCCTAGGATGTAATTTAGCGTTGTTTTATTGTTTCTTAGGCTTAGTCGTAGTTTATTTAGTGTTTTCTTAGTTTTACATGCTTTATTTTCATTTTCGTTCTCTATTTTGTAGAATACGTAATCACAATTCCAAAAATTTGTTAAACCAATTCAAGTCCATAATCACGAAACTCAACGACATCGTCAATTTCACACCTCGTTGGGACACGACCCGGGGAAATCACTTCCCGGTATCACTTTTATCACACCCGTGAGGTTCGGTACGTTGACACTTTTCCTAAAAGGTTGATTTGTCAAGTTTCACGGTTAATTTGATATTTTGATATTGTGTTTGTTTTCACCACTCACTTCATCGAATCGGGGTGTCTATCGTCCCGACACCCAGGATCAATATATTGGACCTAAAGCGTGGATTGCATATTTTTGTGATATGCTCATTACAGATGGTGCTTATCATTTATTTGGATATGATTGAGAAAATCGAATATATACAAAGATACGATAATGGAATCAAGGAAAACTTTCATTGTTTGAAATTGTGTTTCCTTATTTATCCGAGGAAAATGGAAGTTCATCTAGACTAGATGATATAGTTGTCCATGATGAGAGGCAACTAAATGATGATGTCCTTCATGATGAGAGACATCAAGATGATGATGTTGTTCTAATAAGAGACAACAAGAGCGATAATGATCTCCAGATGAGAGACAAGATCGAGACTAAGGAAGAAGAGGTTGAACCTAGAAGAAGCAAAGGGCAAGAACCAAGAAATCGTTTGGACCCGATTTTGTTTCTTTTATGGTTGAAAAGCGAACCTACTTCATCAAAGGCGGTTACTTCCTCGAAGGGCCTCGATAGAAAGAAGCCATTAAAAGTGAAATAGATTCTATTTTACAAAATCATACTTGGGAGCTCGTGGATTTACCTCCTGGTTGTAAACCACTAGGCGATAAATGGATCTTCAAGAAGAAGATGAAAGCCGATGGCACCATTGACAAGTATAAAGCAAGATTAGTAATTGTTAGCCTCTCTTTTTCTAAAGATAACGTCACATACGTGAAATGGACTAGATGCATAGAATACTTTGCCCTTAGGGACTAGTTTCGTTTATGTGGCAAAGTTAGGGCCTATATATACCCCTCATGACTCTCCATGAGGGGTGAGGTGAATCATTAGGTTATTTGTATTGTGTGTGTTTCTTAATAAACCTTGTGTTTTCTCCTCCCTCTCTCTAACTTTCTCTCACTAAAAAGGATGAAGATCTTCATCTTCTTCCACCAACCCCGACCTCCAAACCACATAAATCTATATGCTAATCGGTCCTGACAAGTGGTATAACGAGCCAAGGTTGTGTTTTATTGATTTATGTTGGTTATTTACACATGTTTGTTACTGTTTTGTGCTTATTTTGTGGCTCGGAAAATTTTTTTCCGTATTTTTGTGGTTAACAGTGTTACATGTTGTTTTAGTATCCTTGGTCAAAACAAAAGTCTGGTCTATATTGTATACATCTGTTTTGTGTCTCTTTGGGTCCAAACAGCTGTTAATATCATTTTTATGACTTATTTTGTACAATATATCCGTGAAACAAAAAGTGGTCAGCCGTCGATTCGGTGGTCAAAGCAGATCAATGGCGGTTTTATGTGTTTACGGGTTACGTATGAAGCTTAACGGTTTTTCGATTCGAATCTCGCCGGAAAAAGTGGTCAGCGGGTCAAACCCTAAACTTACGCGTGAAGAATCTACAATGGAGTTACGGCGTGAGCTGTGAAGTTCTGGCGTGAAAAAGTTACGCGCGTGCGTTTAACGCAAGCGCAGCTTACGCCTAAGCAAGGTTACGCGTAAAGCTACGCATAAGCTATATTGCAGCGTGAGTTACGCATAAGGACCAAGAATTTTTACGCATAAGGATTTGAGAATCTTGCGTAAACCGAAAGCAAAAAGAAAAACTTATCGTGAACTTGACTCGAAAAAAAAAAAAAATACCACTTGACCATATACCATATACCACTTTCACCTCGACCTCAGCCCATGACCTTATCAATCCGAAAACCAATAATCTATCCTACATCTAGACTCACCATTTAACCCTCTCATATCACTCCCCAACTCTCAAACTTCAAAGAAAAATATTAACAACAATCTCAGATTCGGATTCTACTTTTTGTGTAATCTTTTATAGATTATTTCAAATTAATCCTCATCATCATTGATCAATATTTCTGTCACTATCCGAATTAAAAGACAAGAATATAACAACTATGTTATCTCTTATCTTTAAAGATCGTTCAGGACTCATATATAAAAAAAAAGCACCTACCCGAGACCTTTTTTTTAAAAGATCTTGACGTGTCTCCCGTTAACTTCTTGATTCGGAATAAATATGATGAAGACAAAGGTTGGGTTAGGATGGATTTGTGCTTGTATGAATCGTCTATATGAGGTTCGTAATAGAGTTTTGATTCGTTTGGATGATGATAAGAAGTGGGATAGTAGGACACTTTTGTGAAGCTGAGTTGTGAGAGAAAAGATGAGGGGGGCGGACTTTTTGTGAGATATATTAGGTTTAGGTCAAATGGTGTTGAAGTGTTATAACTTTATTATAACCGGATACATATATGTATGGAATGGATTTTGGATTGTGGGCCTCAAGAATCACGGTTATATTGTGGTTGGACTGGATCGGATTTTTTACTTCACGGTGGACTAATATGGGCCTTAGGTGAAATATATTGAAATGGTTAACATTGACGTGTTTCAATGAAATGGATATATAAGAAATATTGTTATCCGATTTTTATTGGATACAATTTTTTAACTTTGGTTAAGAATGGTATATTTATGGTATATTTTCACGGAGGGATACAAAATTCACGGCTTGCGCGAAATTTGAAAAAAAATGGCTCTGAGTTTTATGCGGTATTATTGATGCGGAATTGGCGTGACATTTCACGGGTGGACTTCTTTATCTTTGAGGCGATGGTTGGTTGGATGCATGTCTCAAGATAACTTGTTAGAGCACATTATGAAATTTGAAAATCTGGTTATAAGCGGTAAGGAGTTACGTTGTAGTGCTCAAAGTGTAACCATCACTTTAAGGAGTTACGTTGTTGTGCTCGGTGTCACACGAAGTTGTGGATTGTTCAAAATTTAGAACAAGCGACAAGTCACAAGTTGGGATGTTTACTTCCTTTTCAAGTTAGTCGTGTCGGGCTATCTCCGTATGTGGTCATTACATTTAGTAGGGTGAATTCAAAGGAGGTTCGATAAATGGTTGGTTTGAGAGAAGTAATATTGAGATATTTATGGACATATTCTCACATGAATTTTGATCAAGCTATGATGTTAATATTGCATCAAGAAGGTAATACGGCATGTACGCAACATTATGATGATTCCGATGGCTCGCAACCATCGGGAGGAGAAGTTGGTATTTCATCTTGGTGATTGGATTCTGAAGGATTTTGCTTATGAATGAAGAAGGAGAAGTGTGGTGTACATCGGGTTTTACCAACTTGGATGCAATACTAAGTGAGTTATGTTGTTACAATGTTCCCGAGCGACAACCATTGTGCTCAAGAGTTTACTTTCTCCATTGCGTATACGAAGATTAAAGACGTGTTGGAAGAGTGTTGTCGGTTCGTGAGGGAGCGATAAAAGAAAAAGGCTCACTAGTTGGGAGGGAGTAATAACCTAACTAGACCGTTACGAGTTGAAGTTGAGCTACAAGAAGATCATTTGCCGAGGTCATCGGAAGGAGAACTTCAAGTTTGCCTCGATATCTAGACTACAGAGACTCTGCTTCAAGAAAGTCAACATTGTTCATTACTATTGTAATTTACCTTGTTTTGTATTTATAGGTCTCATTGTAACCATTCACGTGTGGCGCTATCTTGGAGGAGATTGTTAGCCTCGCTTTTCTAAAGATAACGTCACATCACGTGAAATGGACTAGATGCATAGAATACTTTGCCTTAGGGACTAGTATCGTTTGTGGCAAAGTTAGGGCCTATATATACCCTCATGACTCTCCATGAGGGGTGAGGTGAATCATTAGGTTATTTGTATTGTGTGTGTTTCTTAATAAACCTTGTGTTTTCTCCTCCCTCTCTCTAACTTTCTCTCACTAAAAAGGATGAAGATCTTCATCTTCTTCCACCAACCCCGACCTCCAAACCACATAAATCTATATGCTAATCGGTCCTGACAGTAATCAAAGGATTTAGACAACGAGAAGGCCTTGATTACTTTGATACATATTCGCTTGTTACGCGAATAACCTCGATTAGGATGATACTTGCTATTGCCGCTTTAAGAAATTTGGAAGTTCACCAATTGGATGTGAAAACGGCATTTCTAAACGGAGATTTAGAAGAAGAAATCTACATGAACCAACCTGAGGGTTTCATGGCTCCTGGACAAGAGAACAAGTTTGTAGGCTTGTTAAGTTATTATATGGCTTAAAGCAAGCTCCCAAATAATGACATCAATTTTTTTTTCACGTCATGTCAGAACGTGGATTTAAAAATAACGGATGTTTGTGGAAAGAAATAATTTACGTATATATGTAATCATGTGTCTATACATAGATGGTATACTTATCCTTGAAAGTGATAACAAGATGATCAAATCCACTAATGAAATGTTGGAGTCAAGATTTGACATGAACTACGATAACGCTACACGCGTGCTCGGGGTCAAGAAACTTCCTTTTCTTGAGCAAGTTTTCTAACACCCCAGGCGATGAACCTAATCGTTGTAGTGTAGTAATTAGGGTAAGCCGGGTATTGATATAGATTCTCTGGGGAATAGGAATGCTAGTAAGAAGTTACTACGCTAAGGTTAAGGTTGAGGAAGATTATTTTTGTATTTTTATATTTTTTAGGAAATGGAAAGGTACGAATCTCGGGGTTTGGATTTGGGGTTGGTATTTCTCCGATTACTTCTACTATTATCTAATCTAATTAACTAAGCTAAGGTGAGGATAGTCTATGTCTATTGTTGTGTGCTCGTATGATAGTTAAAGATGTGTTTACCTAGATGCTACTACTCCCTAGTTATCTCCTATTGATGGTTGAATTGTCACGTCCTTATTCTTAACGTTGTGTTTTCTAAGGTCGTAAGGTGTGCATTCCCAACTCTTTGAAGTCACCTTTAAGTGTAGTAAACAAAATCCACTGGGTCATTCATAAACTAACTTTGAGGTTATCTTTGGGTTTAGTAAACGAAATCCATTAAGTCATTCATAAACTATCAAAGATTTATCAAGTATTAAACACAACAATAGCCTAGTCGCACTCTAAGCCAATTACAATTAAGATAAGAGACAACCTAACAATAATTAACAACTAGGTTTCATATATCTAAGCAAACACACAAGTAATTTAGCGGACATGGTAAACATGCAAGCATACACAAATAATCAAAGACATAATTGAATTAATGAAGTAAAGACTTATCTTGATGTAAGATAGGGTTTAAAACCCTAAAATCTTGTACAAGACACCTTTGGTTCGGTTTTAGGTTTTCACTCCAAAAGACTCTCTTTAAAACTGAAAAATTCGGATTCTATATATAAGATTACATATGCGGGCGTCACCTTATGTTTAGTGGCCCGCCGTGTCGTCGTCGTTAGGGTTTCGTCTTGGCCACGTTAACCTTGCGACGGCGTCACTTTATGTCCGTGTGCCGTCCTCTTCAACTTCGGCGTCGTGCGGATTGCATCTAGGCCGTCTCGAGTGGCGGCGGCCTACTCTTTTACAACCGGGCGTCGTCACTTGAAAATACGAAGTTTTGAATTACGAACCGTCGCAAAAATCCTCGGACGGCGTCGCCATTAGCACCGACGCCTGCGCCTTCTAATTTCAAAGAATCGTGAGTGTCTCGATTTTGACTTTGGCCATTTTCTTCATATATTCGCGCCTTTTAGTCCAAATAAGTGCCATTCCGGCATTTTGCCTTGAAGAGACCTAAAAGTGAAAATGAGCGATATTAAGCAATAACGGATACAAAGTGATCAAATAAGGACTAAAGCGACCCACAAATGGTACCTTTAAAACCTTATCAACTACATTGGTCGCTCGATATGGTTCTTGGAACTAAGATCATATGAAGCCAAGTAGATTTGTTTTGAAGTCAAAAACACTATAAGGACAATATTATTGAGAGGTTCAATGTGGGAGATTCCGCCTAGCTAGAACTCCAATGACATCTTTTAAATCTATTTATAATAGAGGTAGAGGTGTTGCCTATTTTGAATACTCGAGAGAATATTGGGCGTCTTATGTGTCTAATGACGTGTGTAAGACTTGATTTAGAAGTTATAATCAAGTTAAGTAAATATACCGATAATTCAAGTGATGACCATTTGAATAGTATTACACAAGTACTATGATACTTACGATATTGCATTTGGAAGATATCCAACTCGCTATCTAATGATAGAGTAATGCAAATATGAATTCTTACATAAAGAATCTAGATCCACTAGAGTGGATGTATTGACTCTACGATGGGAAGGCATGTGTCTTGGAAATCTTGAAAGTATTTCAAGCAGAGACTTTTATAGCTAAATCTATGATGGAATTTGAATTTATCATTTGAGATAAATTTATAGAATATCTTGGATATATGTCGTTAATTCGTAGAGGACATACCAAGATGGCGTGGCCGTAACGACCATCTATATAAAGTGTGATAGTCAATTGGAAATTGGCAGAGCTCATATCACAATGTAAAACGCTAAGTCAAGACATATCCATCATAGGCGTTGATTGGTGCGACAACTACTCTCAACTAGAGTTATCACGATTGACTACGTAAAGTCAATAGATAACATCGCGGATCCACTTCACGAAAGGCTTAAGCGAGAGTTAGTTAGTAAGTTGTCTAAAGGAATGGGACTAAAGCCATTAAAGGAATGAGTTTATGAAGGAAAACCTAACCCGATTGGTTGGAGATCCCGAATCCGGGTTCATAGGACAACCTAATCATATAAATGTGGGGAAGTCGGCGTCAATATGGGGAGTTACTTAACATTGTAACTTCCAGTCCATTCCTATAACAAATGTGACTTGTTAAGAGGTTAAACATATGGCTTTAATGATTCGAGGATGAAATCACAAAGCATAATGATTCGAGATGAAATCACAAAACATATGTTTTTAATGATTCAAGATGAAATCACCTATGTGAGAGAAAGTGGGGTCGTTTTGAAGGAATTGTGGGGGCAAAGTCTGAGCTCTCTTGAGAACCGAGGCTAGTGTTCATGACCATGTGAACATGACTGAGAGACTTGACAATGTCGGGAGAGTCTTGTGTGAAGTGTAATGTAGTCTCGTAAGCAGGGCGAGTTCAAGGACATCGCGTCTACTCGGATCTAGGAGACTAAGTGCATCTCACACAGGGAAGGTTCAAGGGTCACACCTACCTATCATTTGTAAGATTAAACTATTGAAATTTCATCGTAATTTTTGTGTATTACTGTGATCTCCATTCATGTGGGGGATTGTTGGAAAATTGGTTGGCAAAAGTGACTTTTGACCAACTTTTGAACCTGATTATCTATATGTATATGTCGTCATATATGAGTAATAGTTTGTATGTTCGCTTCTCCTCGAAGAGCCTCATGATAAGCCTTTATGTGTCAAAATAGAGTTGATGTGAATGAGATATCGGTCTCAAAGTTGGGCGTTCGATGCAATGCGCAAGAGGAAAAGTAGTTTATTTTCGATCGCGTGATTGGGATGAGTAAAAACTTAGGAGTGAGTCTATTGTGTATAAATAGAGCGCTAATTAAGTTCGCACGTCAAATCAATAGTTATTATTGATTTCCAACATATGGAATCTGGCGATCTCTTAAGAAAGAACATGCGATACAAATATATATGCATCGAGGCATCTTGACGAACGAATTAAAAATGTTGCTATGGCAGAGTCGTATGGAGAATACTTCGTAATAAAAACATAGTACATTAATATCTTGTATTCATTTGTAAATGGGTCATTTTCCTTCTAAATTGAGAGATTAGTTGATAATTCATCTTATCAACCGGATTAAGGAAGCCAACATAATAAAGAATTAAAACACAAATGAATAATATTAAGAAATGTTGAATTCCTTGGTCTTCTACGTGTATTTTACACTAAAATCGCTTTCCCTTACCTCTTTATATCTTATCCTATGCATCACGTTTTCTGACTTTTTCGACAACATAAAATAAAATATCTTTTAGACATTTTCTACAGTACATTAATTGATTTTCATTTTATGTTTGCAAGTATTTATCATGGATCTATGAAAAGGCATTTAACATGACTATAACTTTATATAAGTAGACAAACATGTTTGTATAACCTATATCATTAATTCAAATGTTGTATATCTTGAACAGATAGAGAAACTTTAGTGTACATTTTGTAGAGAAATTGTTTACTTTTTATTAATAAATACACATTACAACAATAATAATGTAACAATAAGTCAAAGACAGAAACTAAACAAACATATAAATTAGCCACAATACATCCCACTTTACATCCTCATGGTTTTTATAGGCGCACAGACATTATTTCTCCATAATTAACACAAGAGAAAATATTTGTAACATTAATCCTCAGAAATAACAGTGCAATTTTTTTATTTATTTATTTTTCCCGAAATAAATTAAAATGAGTCAAAACAGATATCGAACTCGGGTGCCTTGCCCAAAAATCTAAAGGTTCAACCATCGACTAATCGTCCAGGTGTAGTTATATCTTTGAATTGGATTTTATTTAACATTTTATATCTTTTCATCTTTTCTTTTTATATCATTTTATATCTTTTCTGCTTTTACCCGTTTTCATTTTTCGCCCTTTTAAATCGTTTTTATCGTTTTATATGTTTCGTCCATTTGTATATGCTTTTATCCGCTTTATACGTTTTGTCCGCTTTATATGTTTGTATCCGTTTTCGACTGTTTTTTACGTTTTCGTCCGTTTTTATCCATTTTCGTCCGTTTTTATCCGCTTTCGTCTGTTTTTTATGTTATCGTCTATTTTTATACGTTTTAGTCAGTTTTTAAACGTAATCACGTTTTTATCCGTTTTCGCCCGTTTTTATCTATTTTTTATGTTTTCATACGTTTTCGTATGTTTTCTCACGTTCTCATTGGTTTTTATCTATTTTCGTCCGTTTTTATACGTTTTCATTCATTTCTATACATTTAAAGGCATATTAAAATGGACAAAGATATATAAAATCGGACGAAAACGAATAAAAACTTATGAGAATGTACGAAAATGTATAAAAACGTAAGAAAACATATAAAAATTGACAAAAGCGTAAAACGTAAAAAAAATCGACAAAAATGAATAAAAACGGACGAAAACATAAAAAAATAGAAGAGAACATATAAAAGCGTATAAAATCGTACGCAAATGGATAAAACGTAGGAAAACGTATAAAATGGACGAAAACGTAAAAGACGGATGATGATATAAAAAAATGGACGAAAACGGATAAAAACGTAAAAAACACGAACGAAAACATATAAATACGCCGGCGTATAAAATAGACGAAACGATGAAAACGTTCAAAAGTGTATAAAATGGACGAAACGATAAAATGGAAGAAAACGATACAAACGTAAAAACGGGCGAAACGGGTAAAAACGTAAAAAAATATTGAACAAAAACGTATAAATACGGATGAAAATGTAAAACACGGAAGAAAACATATAAAAACATACGAAAACGTATAAAATGGATGAAAGCATATAAAAACGGACGAAATCGTATAAAATTGGTTAAAGAAAATTCATTTTTCGGTATAAATACACCACTGGACGCTTATCCAGTGGTTGGGGCGTTGAGTTTTGGGCGACTAGACCCGAGTTCGAGCCTATTGGTGCCCCCTTTAGGTTTTTTCAAAAATTTTTTGCACCATTAGTCTTAAGGACTAACGATGCAAATATTTCTCTTGCAGGAGATAACGAAGAAATAGTTTTCACCTTTAGTCTTCACTGATTGCTTTTACTAACAGAGGGATGTATGATGACTAACTTTACTAACGAAGAAATGTGTGAGCGCAAAAAAAACCACATAGATGTCAAGCCGGACAATGGACAAAACACATGAATGTATTTTGGACTTTACTCTTAAATAAAACAATAAATATATCAAAATACTTCCTCGATCACAAAAAAAGCAATAAAGAGCTAAAACACGTGTTTGATATGCTTCCTTTATAAATAAATTCCCTGTCTATTTCCCTAGGTACTACTACCGAAGTTGTTCTGCCGGATTTAACAAAATTGTATGAAATTTCACTTTATGAGATACGCATTTCTTACGTTAGAAATCAATATTGCTTATTAATTTGATATGTGAAAAACCTATGCAATTTTTTTTTGAACGATGGCTTGCATTAAAAACTAGCAAAAGCTAGAAGAAAAGATTACATAGAGGCTAAAGTTTCTATAGGGTTTTTCACCCAACCAATCCAACTAATCTTACATTTAGGATTTCGGAAAAACCCACAAAAACCTATGCAATTAAGGCCTCTATTTATACACAATATACTTTTTTCAAGTTTACTCCTAGCTATGTGTTATAGAAAGCAAACCAATTTTCTCTTTAAGCATTGACACTGAATGACTAACTTTGAAACGCGATATCTCATTCACACCAACTCTACTTTAGACACATAAACACACTTTACGATGCTCTTTTTAAAAATAACGCGAACCTATAAACAATTACTACTCCGTATGACACATACATATTGACGATTGTGTCTAAAAATAGTCAAAATCACTTTTACCAACCATATTTTCCAACGGGATGCGGGGTTTGGGAGGCCGACATTGGGTGTGAAACTCCTTGGGGCGCCTGGCGGGATGCGGTGGTTTATTAGTAGTTTGGATGTGAAAAGGGCATCCCGTCTTTGTGGAACTAATGAGTTGTCTCACAAGTCTGCGCGACCCTCAATCGAGCTCCTTTTGCTTCGCTCATGTATGGGCGTCGCAAAGTTGATGTTTGGTCTCGAACGTGCCAACCTATGTATATAGGGAAGTCGCTTTTTTTTGACAATGGCCTTCTAAGGCAATAGAGGCTATTGTGGTTTGTGGGGCCCTTTTGGGATTTTCAATGGAGGCTCGCATCCCTTCCGATTCGGTTTGGTGGGTTGGGTTTATGTTGGTGAGGATATATCTACTTATGCTTTTGTGGCCTCGAGGCGCAATCTTGAGTTCGCAGGATCACATTCTTCGGGATGTGGTATTGATGGGGTTGACTCGATTATGGGCATGCAATGGATCGCTTCGCATGTCCCTTCCTCGATTTCGATCTTAGCGATTTCTCTAACAAGGACACCGCCCACCTAAAGCCCAAAATGTTTTGGCGTGTGCCTTTTAGTGGAATCGTCCGGAGTTGGGAGAGAAGTTTGATTTATCCCCGGCAAAAGCGGTGTTTGCATGTCTCCGAGCTCCTCATGCTCAAGATTTCTTGACTGTTATCCCCATTGAAGGGCTAGGCCAACATATGTCGCCCGGAGTACCGGACTATCCTTAAGCACCGCTAATGATCCCTCTGCTTTGGTGATGAGCCTTGCCCGTCTGCCGAGGTTTGTTTAGATTTCTTTAGCGAGCATGCACCCATTGCATTGCAAGGAGTTACTGGGTTTCAAATACATGCATGATTTGGTTAGGGATGTTCAGTATAATGTTCTTAAACGAGCGAATTTCTTCTAAAAAGAGCCCCGTGAACTTTCTCGATGATCCGCTTGAAGGAGGTCTACTTTACGGCCACCGATATACTTGTGTTTGGATGGGCGGGGAAACATGTTGTGTGGATCTTACGGAGTGTCCCTCTTGTTGGCCTAAGGGACAATGGGTTTGTTCTGGACAAGCGGCGTTGAAAGCGGAATCGAGCAAAGTTGCTAAACACGAAAGCTTGTTTAGAGAATCAACACGTTTACCCCTTTGCTTTTGATACATTTGGGTTCCTAGCCGGCATTGTGAGTTTTGACTAGGGTTCAACGGGTTGTGCAAAGTAATTTTGCGACCCTAACTTACAAAATTTCATTTTAGTAGAATTTGTTTTGCCATTCAAAGGAGGTTGCGTAAATTGTTCCTGTCATCTTCGCCATCTTATCAGAATTGTTATAAAGGTTTATATAATCGAAAGGAAATAGAGATTAATAAGGGAAAAATTTTTTCCAACACATTCAAGCAAAAACATTTACAAATTATCTAATTTTGTAATAGCCAAAAATCGAAAAAGATTGCATTATATTTGAAGTGGATGTGTATTTTAATATGCTCGTTTAGTGACTAGTACTATCCAGTGTCCACAAACTATTACACTCGATGCATATCAACTTACCCGGCATCTTCATTCACGTTTGTTAATCTTGAAATTGATATCAATATGTCTCTGAATTAATATAGTTACAGTCTTTTTATATATATAATCGACAAATATTTCATATGTTTGTATTTAAATGTGTGAAGATTGTTTAATTATTATTTTTGAATAGCGGATATTATTAAGACACTAGCAAGACGCTAGAAACAAACTATTACAAAGTAATAAGAAACGGTTCTGCCAATCGACCCAACTAAAATTAGACTTGCGATCTGACTCACACCAATAGAAAGAAGCGAGCCACAATATCATCCACAATATAATCTTTGGTCCGAGGAGTTGACCCAAAGATAGACTTGTTATGGAAAATCCAAATCGTCCACCAAGTAATGTAGAAACTCCTTCTAAATACGTCTTTAACTTGGTCGGGAGACGAAGAGACATAAACCAAGTGCACCATTCTTCATAGGAAGATGCCACCAAGATGTTAACATCCCACCAACTAGAAATCCTTTTATAAATGTTTTTTGCCATGGGCGATTGAAAATATGTGACTAGTAGTTTCACCGCCATGTTGCAATTAGGGCAATAAATAGAGTCAAGATCCATACCTCTACGGGAAAGATTGAAACGCGTGGGCACGTTGTCCATTTTAACTCTCCAGGCATGAATGTTGATCTTCTTCGGGACAGCCTTAATCCAACGTGTTTTAGGAATAGAATCTACAAGGGTATGGTCATCAATGAAATTACGAACCGATGCGACAGTAAACTCTCCATCACTTGATAACGACCAAAACCACCTATCCATCATATTAGGGAGGATGAGATCCGCCATTTTTAGACACAAGTCCGCCATCTGATGTTGCTCAATGCCACCTCTCGGCATTCGCCTTAGAGAAGAAACCAAACCAGGTTGAGCAATCTTCGCCGCCACCGTAATAGACTTAACAGAATCAAGAGCATAGATTTTAGGATATAAAGATTTAAGAGGCACATCTTCCTTCCAAGGCTCTTCCCAAAACATAGTATTCTCTGTTTTTATTTTTTCAACTACAAGATAAGAATTAACAAAAAAGTTGTTTGTTTTCTTCTAAACGAGAACCCCAAGTTTGAAAATCATTTCATGTGTATTTTACTTAACAAATATGTCCTTTCAGAGAAAAACAATTAAACATATAAGTTCGTTGTTATGATACGGGGAAAATTAGTTAACATGCTATTGTTTTAATAAAAACCTATATATATACATATAGGGTTGTAAATAAACTGAATGTTCAGTGAACATTTCATAAACAGTTCGGTAAAAAGTTTGTTTATGTTCGTTTATTTATTAAATAAACGAGCATTAACGATATTTTACGTTCGCTTAATTAAATGAACGAACATGAACAAAAGTTGCGTCCGTTCATTTATGTTTGTGAACGTCCGATTATGCGTTCGTTTATGTTCATTTATTTATTTATGTTCGTATATCATATCTTTTATTGTATAATTTTAAAAGTGTTTTGTTTAAACAAGATAACACTTATAAAACAATATATTGTACATAATTTAATAAAGTTTAGAGTAAAATGCGAAATAGTTCTGTGGTTTGCCAAGATTGCATGATGAATCGCCCCTTTCATAATTGCAGGCGCCTCGCGGGGAAACCTTTGGATCATTTTAATCCTTGGCTTTAAGGCGTTAAGTGGATTTAGATTAACAATTACATGTTAGCTTCTTTTGGCTAACGACGTTCTGACATCCATCATTTAAACTAACGACCATTTATAATATAATATTTTCGATTTTTTAAAGTTTTTGATTTTTTATATTAATTTTTATAAGAAAGTATACATTAAGTTTGTATACGTTTTTATATAAGTTTTGTATACATTTTTATACACGTTCTTATATACGTTGTTGTATATATTTTTATACGTTATTATATACATATATAATGTTATTATATACATTTTTATACATGTTCTTAACGTTTTTTTATAAATTTATACACGTTCTTATGTTTTTTATAAGTTTATATACGTGTTTATATAAGAACGTATATAAAAACGTCTATAAAAACTTAAAAAACATTAAATACGTGTTTATATAAGTTTTTTATAGACGTTCTTATATACGTTTTCTCAATTTTATTTGATATATGTTTTATAGGCGCCTTATATAAGAACGTCTCTAATAAACGATATGTTTTTACAATTATATATTAAACGATACAAAAATGTATATAAAAACGTATTAAAAAACGTATAGAATGTATATATGAACATATATAAAAAGTAATAATAAAAAATAATGTATACAAAAACATATATAAAAACGTGTATAAAAACATATATAGAAACATATATGTAAAAACGTATAAGAACATTATATACGTATATAAATACGTATATAATAACATATAAAAATGTATACAACGACGTATATAAGAACGTGTATAAAAATGTATACAAAACTTATATAAAACGATATACAAACTTATATAAAATGTATACTTTTTATAAAAATTAATATAAAAATCAAAAACTTTAAATAAATCGAAAATATTATATTATAAATGGTCGTTAGTTTAAATGATGGATGTTTAGAACGGTCGTTAGCCAAAATGGGCTAATGTGTAATTGTTAACTGAATCCACTTAACGCCTGCTAAAGCCATGGACTAAAATAATTCAAAGGTTTCTCCATTGTGGAGGCTCGCTATTATGGAAAACCAGGACAATTTAAGCAATCTTGGCAAACCACATGGACGATTTTGAATCTAAGCAATCTTGGCAAACCACAAGACTTGGAAGCGCAAGCAATAAGCCAAAGAGTCTTCATGTGACCCATCCACCTGCAATCCCTGCTCACCTATTGGAGGAGATGAAGAAGGCACCATGGATGGTTGTGATCAATGGGTTAATGCTCCCGAGTTGTTTGATGGTTGAGATGACTTCAAAGAAAACACAAGTATCTCACCAAGTTTTCCCTCACATAGAAAGCACACCGAAGCTTGAAGACCCATGAAGATTTAGTATAAATAGACATATTGTAGCAAGTTATAAGGCACCCTTTTCTTAGTTTTCAAAATCGCTTTTATGTTTTCAATCTCTATTGTAATGTTACTTTTAATTAATGAAAGCATCTTTTTTTAACTGTTACAAGTTTTTTTGTGCATTCAAGAGAAGTTAGATTTCCAAATTAGTGTTGATCAATTTGCTTTTAAGCTTTTATAAAAATTCCTAAGTTCCAGCTTTAGAAATGTTTTAAGAGAAAAAGAACACTACTTATGGAGTGTTTGGGTTAGGGTGGAAAAGGGTCAAAAGAACATTTCCTACCCATTTGACTTCTGAAGTCAAAGCTATTTTTCAATTTGTAACTTAGTTGGTTAAGGTGGGGAACTAATGGTATAAGTTTCTTGCAAAGTTGGTAAAAAATGGTGCTCATTGCTTTTTCCGTGACCGGTTCAGACGCCCAAGGTCGTGGATATGAGCTTATTTTCACCATGTAAAAAGAGTTTTCTTGGTCCCCAATTAGCTTTTTATCATTCTCTACTAGCCTAACTTGTTGTTGCAGCTTTTAACCACCCTGGAGGTCTTTCTTTTAGCTTAATAATAAGCTCTAAACAGGCCCCTCAGGCTGTTTGGAGACTGCAAATACACAACTCACTTTCCTTTTTTTTTACTCATTAGCTTATTGATAGTTTAGCCTAGCTTATTTAAGTTGTTAGATGCTCAGTTAGTACATTTAGAGTAGTTTAGATAATTGTTAGCTTATTAGTGCTTCTAGATAGTGTTACATTACTTAATCCCCATTTTCTTAGTTTTAGGAATCCTCAAGTTCATTCCCATAAGCCAACTGTTTTTCCCTCTATTTATTGTAGCCTTTTGAACTTTAGTTGTTTATTTAGTTTAACCACTGTAGCATAGCTTATTTGCACCTTCAGTTTGCTCATTTACTATTTTTTCTAACAAGCTTTTGCTGAAAATCTGAAAACGGGAGTGTTTGTGTAATTTAATTTGAACAAGTGTTGAATAAGCAGTCAAAACTGCTTATTCAGAAGATTGGGTTTTAAAAGTTTTTTCACAAAAATTGTTCATTGTCATTCCTTCTTTAAGTTCCCAAAAAAAATAAAAATAAAAATAAAAAAAAAAAAAAAAAAAAAAAAAAAAAGGAGACAAAGGGGATTCGAACCATGGTCTCCTCAGTCAACAACACAACACAACACTCTTGAACCAGTTGCCCTTGGGACTTGTCTTGTCCATTTATTGCACTATTTAATCCTTAGGTAAGCTTAGGCAGTTTTTACTTTTAAGCCATTTTAGCTTATTTGTTAGCTTATTTCCATAGTAACCAACTGTTTTCAGATTTTTAATAGAATCTTTATCATTCAAAGAACTTTCTGTGATTTTTCCAAATTTTTCAAAAATAGCTTAGTATTTTTTATAATTTAATTAGATTAAATTAGTTTTTAATTAGTAATAATTATTTTCAAAGTCGAAAAAATTCCCGGCTTTTTTCTAAAATTATTTTTAGTCAAATAGAACGTAGGAAAATTGTTTTCACACCCGTAGCCCTTAAATTGCAAAATTTTCACGTTTATGGCTCGGGTGATTCTCGGTTTTTGCATTTTTTAGTTTTAGCCCCCTAGGACTTAGTTTAACTTCGTTTTATCATTCCTTAGGCTTAGTAGTAGTTAATTTGTGATTTACTTTGTCCCCTTTGCCTTAATTACTTTTCCGTTCATTAATTTGTAGAAAACGTAATCCAAATTCAAAAATCATTAAACCAATTCAAGTTATAAATCACAAAACTCGACGAATCCTTCCATTCACACCTCGTTGGGACACGACTCGGGAAATCACTTTTCCGTTATCACTTTTATCACATTCGTGAGATTTGGCACGTTAACCATTTTCCTAAAAGGTTGATTTGTCGAATTTCACGATTAATTTGATATATTGATATTGTGTTTATTCACCACTCACAAACAAACGAATCACCCTAAAATAAGAAGGATGAGAAATAAATATAACTACACGTTAGAGATGCATCGATTTGAATTAGATGCATCCCTAATCTTTTAGATGCATCATAATATATTTGCTAGCAAAAAATAGATCATATCATATATTAGATGCATTTCATCAAGTTGGATGAATCATATGTATTTTTCGTCCTCTGCGGGTCAAATTTGTTGCTAGTACTAATTTGCATCGTTTTCACTTCATAATCACTTTTTGAAACTAATTGTGATGCATCTAAATGAATAGAGATGCATCTAATTCAATTCGATGCATCTTAAATATGCGATTATAGTTATTTCTCATTCTTCTCATTTTAAGTTTTCTTCTCACTGGATCCTTACCCTATGTTCGATTGTTTATATTTGTTTTTCGTTTAGTGTCTTAATGAACGAAAATGAACAACTCATTTTCTTAATAAACGAACATGAACAAGAAAATTTGTCTGTTTGTCGGAGCGGTTTAAAGATTCTTCCGGGTCAACTGAAAAAAGCTGTAAAAACCGAGAACCAAAAAAGAACCGGTTCAATGTCCGGTCCGGTCTTTAGAACAGTGTAAGAAACTATATAAATAGGTCTTAAGTGTGAATTGGAAATGAATTTGGAATTTTTAAGATGGACCATTAGGTTTGAATATATGATTGACTATACCATTTCCAATAATTTTGATTATTTTGGCTAATATAATAAATCTTATGTAGGTGAACCATTGAAGATGTCTTTTTCGTTCAAATGTTGGACGTTTTATTCAAAGATGGTAAACAGGGACGGAATCAGGAGATAATTTGATCTGGTGTATTTACGACAAATTATACAAAACTAGGAATATTTTTTTTTGACCAGGTGCATTTAGAAATAATCAAGATTTTTTACAAAAATTAACACTATGCCGCAAAATTTCATGGGTGTCCCGGGACACCCCGGGATCCACCCTGATTCCGTCCCTGATCGTAAAATAGTTCACAATAATAATAATGGGTAAATTTGTTAAAGTATGTTTATCAGATTATTCAAGTTGATCATCAACAGTTGTCATTTACTATCAAATACTATTTACTATCAAATACTCGTAATAAAGTTTTTTTCTCGCAATAAGTGAGTTAGAGAGTCGACAGGCGACAACAGTAGATTTCTCTTTTCTCATAAAAGAGCATCTTCGAATGATCCTCAAATATTCGATAAACTTTTATAACCATGATGAAAATTCTCCATTTGTTTTCGTTATGTTTCTAAGTAGAAGACTGCATAGTCATGACGATTTGATATTTCAAATAAAATTTTCCGTGAATCATATATTTTACTTTATTACGTTCTTTTTGACAATAAATTTACTGGATATCAAATTTCGTTTAGCGCTGCGTTTATTTGGCCCATGCCTTCGGCTCGAGCTTCGTTGTACCACAGGTTGGCCAGTTCTTAAGCGTTTGTCAGTTATTGATTCGAGGCTTAATATCCAGATAATGTGTTTATTATTTATATTAGTGACATTTAACGCAGGGTTCGCAGCATGGCGTGGCCGATACCTCAAATAAAATTTTCGATTGAATCATGATTTTAGTTTATTATGTTCTTTTGATAATAAATTTACTGATTTCAAGAATTTCGTTTAGCTTCGTGCCGTTCGGCTCGAGCCCATTTTAACCCGTGCCAACCCGGCCAGACCCCGTTTAAGCGGTCCCTGTTTGGATCAGTGCACTGTTCGGGCCCATTTGAACCGCCGCCTGCCTTCGGTTTTAAATATTCAGATAATGTTCTTTATTATTTGTATTAGTGACATTTTAATGCGAAATTATGTTTAAGTTGGTTGTACAATATGCTTGATAATTTGTATTTTTTGTGTAAGGGTGTTTTAATAACTTAAACCATTAATCAGATTTATTGACCGGTTAATTAATTAACTACTTTAAATATCTTGACCACATTAATAGTGCTTTGTATTTTGTATATTAAGCTTTAAGACTTGTAAGTCTTAAAATTAAGATTAATGAGAAAGATCATTAATAGTGCATTATGTATTATCTGATAGAACTTTGATTTTGTAAGTTTTAATTTTAAGGCCAGTTTATAGAGATATTAATTCATCTATTATAAGTAATATAGATTATAAGTTTGCAAAGTCGTGATAAAGAGATTCTGACCAATTTTGATGTTCAAAGATTTTTGACATTTCAACTAGCCGTCTTGTATTTTAATAGAAGACCGATTAGGATCTTAACTCAGACGCCTTTATAATACGCTTAAACATACGTCACAAGATCCTATTGGAGACACCAGGAGGATAAAACTTCTTCATAAACTAATAATTTATTGACACATCTATTAGTCACACAATTAGTCACATTTGTTAGGCATCCCAATTATTTTCCATTTTAATAAGTCGTTCGATTGTTGATACATTGAAATTTATAAATTACAGGCTAGGTCAATGTATCATAATCAAGTAGTTGGTGATTACGAATCACGTTTATTGAATAGGATAATAAATAAAAGCATGGAATTTAAAAACGAAACTTGCAGAGGTGATTATCAACCAAAAACTGATATCGAGTATACATAGTATACATACAACTTCTTTGCATATGAATTATGATTAAACGAAATTTTGTAATATCTTTGAGCATTTTGAACCACATGTATGGGTATGTTTGACGGAGTGTAAGTGAGACACTTGGTAATAAGCATTTTAACTTTTAGCGGCCGTGAGCAAAGTAATGGTCACGGCTTAATTTAACAAGCACAGTTTTTCTTCAAGTTTGCAAATAACGTGATGGTTGCAAGCTGGGCCTGTATGTAACTACTAACTAGGTAAGCCCGTATGTATCTAGAAGCCCATAACAAAATGGACTTTACAGTTTACACATGATTTACCCAACTAGTTTAATGACATGTTTTTCCAACATAATTATGATTTTTTTCTTCTTTGGTAACTGTCTTGTGGTCAACCAACATAAGCAGCTTGAGTTCACCACCACACATACTTAAATCGGGTAAACTTATAGGTCATAATATATGTTATGGTGAAAAAACTATGATTAAATTAAATCATGAACACGGTTAGAAAATTTTATACTTTTCAAGCCCACACTTTCGAACGTAATAACACGTTGAATAAGTTGAAGATACAAAATAGACACTATGAACTGTTGGACTTAATTTAGACTTCACACACGGGGCATGATCAATAGCAACACAACGAAACATATCTGAAGCCTGAAATGAGCCTATAACTCTTAGTGATACACAAGCAACCCACACAAGAGGTGACATCTTTTATATCCATTTGACGTTAGTTAGATTGATCCGGGTTATATATGTCAAGATTTATACAGCCCGACATCTCACCAAACACAACATATAAGCCGAACTGGATTTATCAAACGGGTTGAACGATTTAAGATAGGTGTATCATAGTTCTTGCAAGCGTGAGTCCGGAATGCAAATGAATGGATCTCATCCCTTAGCGAGGCAGTGCACTTACATCCCTTAAGAAAGACAGGGGTGCACTAGCGGCTCATCAACCGTCCCACCTTTTTTGCTACATGTAGTTTGAGATCAAGTTCTTATACCAAAGTAGCATAAATGCTGTAAAAAGTTGTCACTTTTCTTTGACATTTTATTGATTTAAATTCCATGTGTTTATTGGTTTCAGTTATATAGAGTGGTCCAAGAATGTTTAAGCCATGTGCTTCGAGCCCCACTACAATGTTCAGTTGCCTCCCCTTAAATTGGGTCATGTGGCTTAGCCACTACCTACATCAAGTAAATGCTTTCTACAACAACAATAATAATAGATAGCTACATAGCAATTCTATGATCAAACTCACAAGTGAGATGTCGTGATTGTGACTGTTAATGCGACATGTAAATGGATAAGAATTCGTTTATGTTAAATTAAAATAACCGGCGCTATTTATAGAGCCCAAAGACGTCAACGCGTTTACAAAGTTAAGTTTTTTGTAGAGAATGTGCATTAATTGGGAGACTGTTTGACAGGAGGATTTCAATTTGACATATTCATGTGATGGTATGTTATGATGTTGAATTTGATATCCTTATGACTTTAAGAACTTCATAGTGGTTGTGTCAATTGAACTGTACTAATGCTCCACAACCAACAAAGATGCTTTGGAGCAAGTGGAGAGAACTTGAAATCAAAGTCTCCCCTAATCGCTATTTGAAACAAATTCACATGTCGACATTGCATATACCTTGCTAATGTTTAGGATTCCGTTAGTTGCACCGGCCATTAAGCAGTAATTGTTCCATTGTCATATAGAACATGTGTTTAACTAAAGCATTATTCAATAATTAATATTTGGTTAACTTCTTTTTTGATCAACCTTTAATGAGTAGTTGGGTACCCACCCATATATAGTGTGGGAGGCAGCCAGCCATACTCAAGTGCATTTAGAGCATGGGGAATGACCATGGAGAATAGCTGCAATCCATACACTAGTACAATGTCTTTTTTACACCTTTTGGTAAGTGCTCCAAAGCTATATGAAAACTTATTAGTAGGTTTTTTAAGGGACCACGTTAAACAAGAAAAATATAAGCATGAATGTAGTTCTTAAAATCTAGTTAGTGTCTTGTTAAACTCACTTTAATTAATTTAAATCATGACCCATGAGGCCATCTGGCCATGAGAGATGTCAATAAAGTCATGAAAGATTCAAACATACTCATTTAATTCAAGACCAACCCCATTACTATCTTGTACTCCGTATCATTTATTTCTGCAAAAACACACAACCAACACCAACAACAACCCTAATAAGATCCTCCCTCATCTCCTTCATTTCTTAAAAACCAAAAAGATGAACAAAAAATCCAACATTTTGTCATTCTCATTATTCATTTTTCTTGCACTTCATGGCGCCGCTGGAAGAACCACAGGAAACGGGTCAAACCCGTCAGACATTTCGTCTCCAAGTCTCAACAATGCCTACATTGCTCTTCAAGCATGGAAATCAGCCATCACAGATGACCCAAAAGGAATCTTGAACACATGGGTTGGGCCAAGTGTGTGTGATTACAAAGGTGTGTTTTGCACTAACTCATTAGTTGCAGGGATAGACTTAAACCATGCTGGTCTTGAAGGTACATTAGTCAAAGAGCTTTCACTTCTTAAAGACATGTCTTTGCTTCATCTCAACACCAATAGATTCTCAGGCACAATCCCAGATACCTTAAAAGACCTTTTAGCACTTACTGAACTTGACCTCAGTAATAACCAATTTTCTGGCCCATTTCCAACCATCACACTTCAAATTCCAAATCTTGTATATTTAGACCTCAGATACAATCTTTTTTCAGGACCCATTCCAGACCAAGTTTTTAACAAGAACCTTGATGCTATTTTACTCAATAACAATAACTTTAATGGTCCAATCCCACAAAGCTTAACCAACTCACCTGCTTCTGTGATCAACTTAGCTAACAATAAGCTAACAGGCGATATCCCTATTAGTTTCGGTTATTCTAGTCCAAGACTAAAAGAAATCTTGTTCTTGAATAACCAGTTAACTGGTTGTATACCTCAAGGAGTTGGATTATGGTCAGATTTACAAGTTTTTGATGCAAGTTTTAATTCATTAATGGGTCATATGCCCGACTCGGTTGCTTGCTTGGAAGATATTGAAGTGTTGAATGTTGCACATAATAAGTTATCTGGTGAGTTGCCAGAATTGGTTTGTGAGTTGAAGTCTTTGGTGAATTTGAGTGTTGCTTATAACTTTTTTTCGGGGTTTAGCCAAGAATGTGCTAAGCTGTATGGTAGGAACGTTGGGTTTGATTTCGCGCTGAACTGTATACCGGGTATGGAAATGCAAAGGCCTGAGCCCGAGTGCGATATGGTTCCTGGTGGTAGTTTAAGCTGTCTTAGAATTCCATCACTTAAGTCACTTTCGTGTGGGACATTGCTTAAGTCTCTTAATTCATTAAATCCATAATAATGTTTGAGCCTTTTTTTGGTTGGAATTGAATTTTGTTGCAAATGAATTGAT
This sequence comes from Chrysanthemum lavandulifolium, assembly GCA_022545495.1. Taxonomy (NCBI): domain Eukaryota; kingdom Viridiplantae; phylum Streptophyta; class Magnoliopsida; order Asterales; family Asteraceae; genus Chrysanthemum; species Chrysanthemum lavandulifolium. The sequence continues at coordinate 108,352,130 of CM040243.1, read as the reverse complement.
GTATTTACATCCGGACTTGCAAAGTGGGATCGGAAAGTTATGGGTTTGTTATGGTTGCAGTTCACTGATAATTTTAAGGGATAGTAGATGAACAATGTTACTAGTTGTGTCATCAGCGAAGGTACAGAATTAGGATTTTTTATTTTCGGTTTTTAGTCATCTAATTCTAAGCAGTTTTAGTACGATATAACAAAGATTTTGCTTGTAATTCTCTTGTTTTTCTATGTTTGTTTGTTTTGCTTGAAATGGTAAGAAAGCAGCTTCAAAACAATGTTGAATGACCACTGTTGTAATGGTTAATCTAGTGGTTACACATAAATGAACTTGGGTAGTGCTATGCCACTTTGTCTTGATGTCTTGGTTAGACAGCAACAAAAAAGTTATCTTTTTGCTGTTAGGATTCAATACATAGCTTAAAATAAGTGGCCAACCCTACTACGACACAATAAATAACAGTCTAGTTTTTTTTCTTTCTTTTTTTTAAGGCTAAAAGATAACATATATTGTCAATAAATTGGATTTTGAGTTAAAATTGAGAAACAAAAAATGATTTCCTGTATCCGGTTACATCCGTTGAATTTTGACGTAGGCTTGAATATCTAAAACAATAGTTCCTGAACTTGACGTCTACTAAAGCATTTGCACGTTAACGACCAAACTACACCCTGACTAAATGATTGTGACGACTAAAAGAGTGAAATTGAGTTGATTAAGTACTTGAAACCAAACAAAACTTTGAACGTCAAGTCATTTAAAAAAGACCCATTGTCATTGCCTATATAAAAACCCAAAGATCTCCTTGTAGTTCTTATGTAATCACACAGCATTGTATCTTCATCTTTCTCGTTTAATCTTAGTTCTTAAACCGCAAGCTAGTTAGTTGTGTTATCATCTAAGAATGCAACCTAAAGTTGAATGATTGATCTGTCATCTTTGTTTAACTTCTATCATCATTTCAACAACAAACCTTCAAAGTCTTTTAGAGCTTCAAAATCTAAACATACCTAACTAAAGACTTTTAGTTTAGCTTTTAACATATTCACAACACTTAAACTGGCTGGAGCTCAACAACTTCTAAGCAGACATAAAATCATGATATAAAGTCACTCGTAGTCAAATAAATCGCTCATAGAGACTCACTTCAGGCCATTAACAAAATTGAAGATTGTGTTTGAGTTTCAGTTGTTCGCAAAATCACAACCGACAGATATGTCATAAAAAATTGAAACAAACAGACCATTTCCACAACACATGCATTTTAAATTGTTTCAAGATTAAGCAAATGAGCATCATAATCCTCAAATAGATAACGGCACAGCTAAGGTTATAATTCAAGAGAATATTGATTCAGGGAAAATGTAATAGTAGTAGAATCCAAACAAAGATAACAGGGATCAAAAACTAAACTCTGACAGTATTTCAAAAAGGTTGGATCCGAAGAACTAATCTTCATCATCGATGACCTTTGTGCCAAGCCCCTTTAGTCCTTCTGCTGGGATTTCTGCAACAGTGACAAGCGAGTAAAGCTCTTCCTTTGCATCTTCATCATCATTCCTCTTCCTTGCGATTCGGACTCTAACTCTCCTTGGGACACTTCTGATACCCCTGCTCCAAACGTGCTTGTTAAGCTTGACGTCTACTCTCACGTCTGTGGTACCCATGGCCTTCTGAGCAAACTTCCTGATCTCCTTGATGGCCTTTGGTGCCTTCTTCTTGAAGGTGCTGTCAAAGTCAACAAAGATGAAGATGTTAGAAAATGAAAACAATAATAAAAAAAAAGTTAATTGTGAAAGCTTTGCCAAAATCCCATTCACATAGATAAGTGTTGTTGGTAATATCCATACAAAAAACATTCAAAGACATACATTTGTAGTAGCAGCAACATCATAACTCAGATACAAACACATAGGTTACAACTTACAACATGCTAAACATAAGAGCTGATGACACATTTGAAAAGTTAAATGATCCAACAGTAAAAAGACTATGTTGATATTGCTAGATGTAAAAACGGTTTCTTAAAGAGCACAAGATTAGTTCACCAACTTCCTACTACGTTCAAGAAAGACTGACTAGCATTGAAATAATGTAATGCACATATAACCAACACCCAACACTTGATGACGTCATTGTGCATACTTTTTATCTTTTAAAAATAGAACCCTCAAAGCTTGATAATGAATTCCCTTTAGACTATCATTTAACTTGTCAAATTTAAACAAAAAAATGCAAATGTTGTCGACTAGACCATATCCTACAATCTACTATAGTCATCACACAACCTAGGTTCATTTTCATCATTTCCATAATCTGAAAATCTAATACCTATCTGTACTAAGTAAAAAACATCGCTCATTTACAAAAGCTCATTTAATAAGCTTGAGCTTGAGCAGCAACTTAAAACAATATAAGCCTAAATAAGCAAACAACAATCACTTTGAAAACATTCAAACACAAGTGCTAACCTGCTTTCTAAATCAAACAAAACAAGAATCAAACAACCCACTTATTTCTTATATATCTAGCAAATGTAACACAGCCCAATATTAAGTTTAAACAACAAATCAATAAACCTTAATAAAAACATAAAAAGACAAAAAAGGAATACCATCCATGAAGACGCTTGTGAAGGTTGATGGTGTACTCCCTAGTGACCACCTCTTCTTTCCTTGCTCCTCCTTTTGTCTTCTCAACCATTTTCACTTACCTTTTACCTAAACACATAAACACATTTCATTAACAAAACAAAAATAATATTTCATTTGTCATATAAAGAAGAAACAAATGAGTGACGGAAAACAAACCTGGGATCTGTTAGAGAGGATGAAACCAAGAGGCGCAGCAAATAAAGATTGTGAGGCAATAAAAACCCTCATATGCATTTTAGGGTTTGTTTATGGGCTTTATGTGGGCCAACGGCCCAAATGTAATACTGTACGAAACATCCTTAGCAGTTTAGCCCATACAGTCCATTTATTTTAAAACTATAAAACTATATAGCTCATGGGTTGGGTAATATCCGAATAAACCGAAAACCGAAACCGGACCGAATCGAAAATAATCGAACCGAAATCGTAACCGAACCGAATTTGCCAAAACCGAACCGAACCGAATTAAATATTCGGGTTTCCGTTCGGTTATGGTTTTAGCAATCCAAACTGAAAACCGAACCGAAACCCGAATTCAAATAAATTTATATATTTTTTTATATATTTATCTATAAAAAAAATATTAAAACTCTTTTATACTATAAATATAACATTTTTTGAGTTTGAAATTTTTTTTGTTTGCTAAAAATATATATAAATAAATTAATTAATAATTCAATTTATGTAATTCGGGTTATTCGGTTCGGTTTTCGGTTATGGGTGTTCAGTTTTTGGTTATTCGGTTCGGTTTAATCATTTTAAGTTCGGTTCGGTTCTCGGTTATACCTTAAAAAAAAATTAACCGAACAACCCGATAACCGAACCGATGAACACCCCTACTATATAGTACGTATAAGAGAAAGAAAATAAAGAATATATGCGATTTTAATTAAAGTGGTTAAGTATAGTAGAGATCGAGTCTTATTTTTACCTACGAACGGATCGAATAAGCGATACATAATGTTTTAGGACCGGATGCATTTAAAAACTTGAGATTTTTTTATAAAAATCAACACTACAAACCTAAATTTTATCAAGGTCTCGTGACATCGCAGGACCATCTGCTCCCCTAGTGCCATCTGTGACAGTAATAAATTGCCTGACTCCTGAATTTAATCGTGACATCTGCTCCCCGAGTGAACACTCTTGATACTTATTATATGGTTGCACATTTCCATTATGTACTTTCTATGGGAGCCGTTTTTACTTTATTTGTTGTATTTCACTATTGGGTATGTAAAATCTCTGGTCGAACATATCCTGAAACTTTAAGGCTAATCCATTTTTGGATCACTTTTTTTGGGGTTAATTCGATCTTATTCCCCGAGTTCTTTCGCGCTTTGACCCGGATCTACGTGTATTATCACGTGGGTCTGGATTTGACCTTTGTCTTTTCCGTACTATTTGCCATCAATGAACAACAAGGGTCACCCCTAACCCATCCTCGGGATCCTCCTGGGGTAGGTCGTGGATTGATCGATGGTTCAATCCTAAAGGGGGTTCTTCACGTGCGTCCCCCAACCAGGGAGCAACCCGTTGAAGTAGCGGGCCCGTCCCGGACATCTGCTCAGGATCCAGGTGAAGGGGCCGGCCCATCCACAAAATGTCAAAAAGTGGGTTCGGCCCGGACTCATGTAATGAGCCGCAATACCTGGACGTATCATCAGATAGGGAGGGAAGCAACTGCTGGAATCGCAGGTCACTGTGGCAGACGTTCAGAGGGTTCTGGACGAGCATGAACTTATATCGAATATCCTTCAAGAGATATTTCGGGAGCTCCGTATGAGGGCTCCTAGGGTGTTCCAGGCGGAACGCCTAGCAAAAATCTTGGAGGAACGGCATGGCGGGGGAAGGATGGGAGAAATCCTCCGCAGCCTGCAGGAACATGGCCACCAAAGTCCATTTTTTAACGAATCCATAAGTGACTTGCGCGAGCTTAGGGAGGGAAGCGGGACTGAAACCACTTTAAAGGCCGAGTGGCATGGACGGCGATCCTATAGGTTGGTCACCTATCCTAGATCTTCCCATTTCAAATAAGATCCCGGGCTCGATCAATCCTGAATCACAGGCCGCTATGTCATTGTCTGATTTTTGGTTGTCTGATGATATATTTGCCCCTGCTCAGTAGTTCTGAAGCAGGTTTTTTCGGACGTTTTCTAGGATCAGAAGAACCGCTATAATAACCACTACGTGCGTTTCGATCTCTTCGATCTTATCTTTGATTGCTTTTTATGAATTCGCACCGGGAGCTAGTGCTTGCTATCTAAGAATACCTCCATGGATCTCATCGGAAATGTTTGATGCTTCTTGGGGCTTCTTTGGCGACCGTGAAGTCACCAGATGAATTGCCGAAAAGATAGATCATATCCGAACGCGGCTGTTGCTCCGCGGCGATATAGACTCGACCCGCTCCTACCCAGCCCGAGGCACCATAGCATGTCGGGAATAAGGGGGATATACTGGACGTAACCACTCATTTGGTTGGGGGATGTGTCGCCCCGCCTTTCGATCGATACCTAGTTGAGGAGGCCGATCACGAACGTTATAGGTGTGGGAGTGATCCTGGTTAGGGAAGGCTAAGACGGCGCCTCGCATATGGGTATCAAAAGGGCGTTTATGCCCTGACGGTGGGGCCTTATGGGGAAGGGCCCAACCCAATAGGGACAACCCCCCCCCCCCCCCACTTCAAGCGCACCTTTGTATCGACTGAATCACTCTAAGGGTCTAGTCGGTGGAACCAGTGAACCAGCCTTTTCTTAGCTTCGGTAGTGAATCACCTACTAAAAAAAGGGGCAGGCACGCACGCCTTATTTGAGACTACTAAGGCAGGCGGTGGACTCTTTTATTAAGGAAGGGAAGAAGGAGCCTAAGCATGACAGATGTCGTACACTTGAGTGGAAAAGGAAAGCGAGACCTTACCTCTTTTTCTAGGCCTGTTCGGACATAAGGTTCGCCCGGAAGATCAAGTTGATGAGTCGTGTGATGGGAAACCTTCCCGCACGGTTTGGAGAGCATTCAATTAGAATGAGAGGTTCACCACCACATCATTGCATGCAAGGGGTGCTCGCTCGATTCACAGATTGGTCCGACTCGTAATTCACTTCTGACCCCTTGTTCGATAGTCCGACCGTAGTGATGTTAATTGTGGTTACATTCATAAGTAGCTTGGTCCATCTTTATTCTATTTCATATATGTATGAGGATCCGCATAGCCCTTGATTTATGTGTTATTTATCCATTCCTACTTTTTTATGCCAATGTTGGTAACTGGAGATAACTCTCTTCAATTTTTCCTGGGATGGGAGGGAGTAGGTCTTGCTTCATATTTGTTAATTCATTTATGATTTACACGACTTCAGGCATATAAAGCAACTATAAAAGCTATGCTTTTCAATCGAGTAGGTGATTTTGGATTAGCTCCTGGGATTTCGGGTTGTTTTACTCTCTTTCAAACAATAGACTTTCATGCATGTACATTTATTTATGCATGAACCAACTGAGCTAGCTCAGTTGGCCATCAAGATTTTCTTAAGGTGTATTGAGGAGGAGATGTTTGCCTAGAGGATGTCTTAATTTCGAGTCTCATTTAGGACTTTTACCCCTTCAGGCGATAAAGGAGTAGCAGACGGGTCTCAGAGTCAGTATACTGGATGTCATCGCTGGATCTGAACCACTAACAACTACCAAACCGTTTTTTTTTTTTTTTTTTTTTTTTTTTTTGAAAAAAAGATAAAAAGAAAAAAAAAGTATTTATGCATGTCTAAACTTATTGAACATAGCCGGACTATGTTTAGCAAAATTGCTTATTTTATTAGACTTAACTTTTAGATTAACATTACGTGAACATATAAATTAATACGGAGTATAGTCTCATCATTTTTATACGTTTTAATCTATATCGTTAAGCAGAAAATGTAATTGTCCTGTATTTAATCAACTCTGATTTTCCGTGAACATAAATTTTGATCCAAATCTAAAAGGTCTATGGAAGTAAACAAAGTTTTGATCATGCATATAACTCTTTTATTTGTCTCCAAGTCTCCCTCATACAAATACGTGATCTAGAGGTGCACAAATGGTCTAATTTCACGTCCCGAACGTCAATACCGAAGGTTAAGTCGGTATTTGAGTATTCATGGGAGTTTTGATATTTTAAGAGATTTTAGAGACTTTTACATACATGTTTATTACGAAGTATAGAATGATAGAGCTGTGATTTATAGCCATTCGAATAAGTATATTTTTCTTATCCATTTAGGAGGTGACGGTCTAAAAATAGTTGAAGCTCATCCTAAAATTACTTTAATATTTGAAGATTGCTAAAAAGTATAGAAGATTAATTTGAGGATTAAAAGATAAATGTGATTTGTGCTTGACGACTGGCGGACATACTTAATATTTGTAAGCACTCATGGACATATCTAAGGCAGAGGGTATGCATGTGCATACTTTTCGAAAAATATCCGTAATGTAAATTTTGCTTTTTGTTATGAAATTTTGATAGTTTAACCTAAGTGCCATACCTTTTTAAAAAAATAAATAAAAATGCAAATCTTATGATTAGTTTGTGCGTCCGCAGTGCTTATAAGCATTTATTTAATCAAATAACGGCCCGTTTGTTTCGGATGTATAGAATCAAAGATTGTAACAAGTGTTTGTTTTGACTTTTGGGATATAGCACAGTAAATAATACCCTTATTTAAGGTATTTGAAGAATCCTACCGGGTAGCTTTGGTTTTCTGATAATCCTACCACTTTTGTTGACTTTTGTACACAATTGAAAGTTCATTTGATTTTTAGCCACAAACGAGTGTAAAACCGCTGACGCAATGAGATTGGCTTCTAGGACTTATTTTGTAATGACACTTAAACTTCAGGGGTGTTTTGCCAAGTTGTGAAACTTTGCATTTAATGTTCGGACTTACTTTGCAACGATACTTAAACCTCGTGGACTGCTTTTGCCAAGTTGTGAAACTTTGCATTTAATGTTTGGACTTAGTTTAATGACACCTAAACCTCGAGGCCATTCTTGCCAAGTTCTGAAACTTAATAATAAATCTTTGGGACACATGGCATGAAAGACACGTGTTCATTTTAGTTAATATAGATAATGTGGTGCACTTATCTCTTTTTTATTTATTTTATTTTAGTTATTATTTTCTATATAATACGGAGTAACTAGTTTATAAATTAAATTTATTTATATATAATAATATATTTTCTCTCTTCAAATTCAAACTCGAATCCGAATCAAATCCAAATCCAAATCCTAAACCTATTTACAAACTAAACGGACCATTCACTTTTTAATGTGTATAACATGTGTCATTAGAAAAAAGTATATTACATTATTACTTACATTGTCTTTTTACGGTTAGTTGTTCTCATTTACATGTCCAATATGAGGTTAATCGTTTGCTGACGAATGCTATCCTCATCAATTTGTTTTTGAACACTGGTTTTGCTTTCCTTGATGGTTAGCAGAACAGAACAATCTATTAGATTTTTTATAAGGAGAAGTTATTTTTTGATAGAAACTAGAAAGTATGTGTTTTTTTGGTACATATAATTAAGATTGTTGTGTGAAAAATGGTTAAATGAGGGTATTTATAAAGGTTTGATAAAAAAATGAATTTTTGATCGTTAGGTAGTATGCAACGAGTAGAAAAAAAAACACAACACACAATGGCGCAAGGTGAGTGCACTCATTTTGCAAATGGCGCCGAGGGAGGGGGGGGGTTGGTGCAGTTTCGTCAATATGGCGGCGCCATTTGACAAGTCACGTCAGAAATGGCGAGCTCCTACAGTCCTACGCCACCATACCCGATCCTCTTAATCTTTAATTTTGATGCTCAATGATCGCGTATGACCTCCCCAACACTTATACGGGTTGGACACGGACTAACCATGATTGCGTGAATGCACAAGGACACCCATAGGGGGCAGTTGCGGACTGGATACGTACCCCGGCAATGGTCACTAAACCATTCCGCGGATAGTAGATACGTCCGAAAGTGAACGCAACCGCGTCCGACATTAAAGGTAGGGAATCTCACTCAGGCTTGGTGTACCACAGCCTGCAGTCCCCAAAAAGGGAAAGCTGAACAACTCCCGCCCAAAAACATCGTTGTCACAGCAACGGGACAAGCTCTGGAGTTGACCTACGTCACTCCCCACTCGCAAACTGTCACTCTCATGGCTCGTGACCTTGAGAACACGACAGAAAGGTCAACCATATAAATAGAGGACTCGCCACTATTCAAACGGTAACACTTACACACTCTCTCTCTAGAACCAACTTTATCTCTCTAAAACTACCACTTACTCTCACGCCGGAGGTTGACCGCGGAACCCCGTTCCGCGGTGAGACTAACGGTGTTGGTTTTCTTAGCAGCTTACAATCAAGAATCTCACTTAATACAAGATCTATTTCCTGGGGAGTTAGCTTACACTAATCTTCATCAGGGGAGCGCCCATAATTGTATTAACACTCAATTTTTTTACATATTATAACATCAACAAGATTGCAGTAGAGAGATAAAAAGTGTAATTTTGTGTGAAGTTTTATGTTTAAAACGTCAATGCTCTACTTTTTAAGGGTGCAATAAACATTTCCATGATTGATATGCATGTCAAACTTTGTGAAGTACTCAATACGGGGCTAAATATGTGCAATTGTATTTTACCGATTCTATTTATTTAAGGTTACACATATATGGAAGAGTAGATTGCAAAAACCTAGTATGTCCAAATCGCATGCGCAATTTTTACTTTTTTGAAAATGCAAGTGTCGTTCATGTGAGAGATCTTTGTTTGCATATTATCCCTGATTAAAAGTAAAATGACTAAAATGCCTTTGCTTTTAGTGAGACTTGGTCATTCAAGGGGCCGGGATGGCAAAGTTAGGGGGTTCAAGACATCAGATTTGGGCTAAAAGTAAGAGACTGTGTTCACATTGGTATTCATTTATAAATCAGATCTTAAAATGACTGCCTCTCTTTCAAGCACTATCGTTTGACATCTTTAAAATGACAGCCTCTCTTCTTATTTGTGTGTTTTTTGATGGTCTTGGATAGTTATTATGCTGCACCAGAGACCCCTTCTTGAAATTCTTGCCAAAGGTACTTTCTTCCGTTTGTTTCATCTTTCAATATGAGACGAAATATATATTCTGGTTTTGTATTCATCATTAAACACACCAATACTGAGCATGTGTAGAAAGTAAAAACAATATCGATGTATAATTAGCATACCATAAGGTTTAAAAATTATGTCTTCACTAAATTATTACTATCAAGTATATGTCGTTTAGTGGTTTACAAAAAGTTTACAGTTACCGGAGTAAAGGGATTCTGAATTTACCAGAGTAAAGGGATACTGAGTGCGTTTAGTTGGGGGAAAACACCTTTGTTTTCCACAAAATGTTTTGTGAAAAACAAGGAAAATAGAGATCGCGTTCAAATTATCGTTTTCTAACAAAATTTTTTGCAAAACACAAAATCCCCTATTTCTAATCTAACAGGAAAATTAAAACAAATTTTAGTTGTTTCCTTATTTTCCTCAGAACCCCAACCTCCTCCTTCTTCAAAATAAAATACAAATATCAACTAAACGCATTTTCTATATTTTTCAAGTGTTTTGTGTAGATAAATTTCTCATCCAAATTTTTACAAAACTAAAAATAGAAAACAAGAGAATTCTTTCTCCAACTAAACGCACCCTGAATATTCCGACACTAAGTGGGGACTAACTTGTTTGTATGAATCTCGTGATGATATTGGCCCTGGAAGTTGCCATATTTTCTTTGGAACGCCAGATATATTATTAACACCAATAACATGACAGGATTGCCCTAGAAGGTGCAATGTAACTTGTATTTATTATCTAAAAAAAGCTATAATAGTTCAAAAATTTTAGTTCCTTTCAACTATTCCAATACGGACTCTATGATTGTGATGAACTTCTCGAATATCTCCACATACAAAAAGCCAAAACTATCATACCAGCAACTCCAGCTTGAACCTGAAACCGCAAAATGAATAGTTTGTGTTATAAATGTTAATAAACGGAGTGAAAATAGAGGACTGCATACAAACTTCAACAACACTATTAGTAAAAACTGGCGAGGAGATGCAAAAAGCAGTATGGTAGCATATGTAACTCACCTTTGTATCAGTCACGATTGACTTTAGCAACTTCAAACGGGAAGACTGGGGCATTAGAACTACTACTGTGTATTGTCTTTTGCAAGGAAAAGGTATAATCTTTTGGAGTGCAAGCTGAGCTGTCGCTGGTGTTAAGATTTTCCTAACATCTGACCGACTATCATCTTGAACCTGCATAAGAAGTCACCCAGGTGTTACAACTCGACACTTATAAGCTGCAACATGAATTAATGAGATGAAATGGAAGTGAGGTTCTGGGGTTGGTTTAGATTCCATCCATGCCAAGCAGTGTCATATCATTTGCAGGTAGATCTTAGCGTTGGCTAAATAGACACAACTGGTAAGAGGTCAAAACAGGTAGTTTTATATGTGGGTCAAAAAAAGCACACAACCCAGCAACACCTTTTTGGTCCATATCTAAAAATGAGTAAAAAACTATACTATGAAAATAATAACCCATAATATAACTTTTTTCAAGTAAAACAGCTTAGGACGTAAGCAATGAATAGACAGTAGACGAATTTTGACACAATCCATTTTGGGAGTTTTTTAAAAATAAATTTAACAAAATGAGTGCTTTCAAAACTATTTGATTTACTAAGTGACCTTCTTTTACATTATGTTAAAAACTGAAAGAAAAAAATAAAATCTATAGACTATTCAAACATATGACATTTATTCCAAAAAGTTATCCAACCATCATATTACTCATATCATTTTTCTCTCATTATATCAAATACAAACGCTTCCTATTCTACATGAAAAAAGTATCAGATCCATTCTCTAGCTAATTAACTTTTAATCATCATCTCTTAATTTCTTTTGGTTAGGTTTATTCAAAGTAATAAGCTGATGTTTTTAATAAATCATGCAAATCTCCTCGTTTGAATTTTGAGACACATCTTATTAGTTTTTGAGACACATCTGATTAGTTTAAAACTTTTAGATTATAGGTTTAACTATATATCATTATTTACATTTGATTTGTATAATTATATATATGATTGTATCATTTGGTTTACGTCTTTTGTTTGATGGTTATAAAGTAGTTTACATAGAATTTTGTACATGTTAATATTGATGGTGTATAAAATTGGTCATTATAAAGTTGCGGAATTCTAACAACGGATTACGGTTTAGTAGGTTTTGTAAATGTGGGAAGGAGATTCTTCAAACTTATCATGTTTTCTTAAATATTTTTCAAAACACTCATTTTGTTAAATTGATTTTAAAAATACAATTATCATCCAAAAAACTCTCCATTTTGGCTACTTAATTGTTTTACCAGTTTGATAGTCCGACCGTTATCAAACAAGTACAACCTGATATCCTGTCTTCATATAAATGGGCCAAAATTGCCACCTTTAGTTGAAACATGCAATTATTCAATCACTAAAACTGGTAACAGAGTCTGTGGAAATCTTGATTGTAAGCTACGTGATAGTCCACATGTGACTTTGGAGTGTCAGTTGAGTTTTTTAATAATCTCCAAAACAACTATTTTTTAGAACGAAACGTCCGCAGTGCCAATGAACAATATAAAAGTATTTTATGCCACACACACTCTGGATATATAAAAAGGAAATATTTATGTCAACTGAATACTAAAACTTGAAGAGAGAGAATAATATGCGATAAATATGGACTTAAGAGTAATATGCGATAGAGTGATAAGTTTATTTCAAATTATTTTATAGCACCACAGAGTTAACACGGAATATACTGGGTAAAGACAGGAACTCACCGCGAAAGAAGCACCAACATCCCCAGAATAGATCCTAGATTGATAGCTATGCAATATCCGATCCAACCACCAGTAATTCTCCTGAAGAAGCAGTTATATTAGCGCATGAGAGATTTGAGACCTATATTCAAATTCACAATCATAACAGAAAAGTAGCTATAACCAAAGGAAACAAGCACAAGCTGTAAAATCCATAGCCGCTTGGATTTGAAGCTAATAACCTAGTTTGTCAGTTTCCCAAATAAAATGAAACCTACTTATTATTAATGAAATGCTAAGTATATTCCTAAAGGTGAGAAATTTGAGGTTGCTTGTGGATTTTGTTCTGCAGTATAATGTAGATGTTAGATTCCTATGAAATACCATGTAACCAACCTTCCAAGTCAAAGATAAAAACTGTTAAAACATTAAACAAACTCTCTTGTTGCTAAAAGTAGTATCACTAGTATGAGTATCAGTAATTGATACCCAGTTAAATCAGAGTCACCTGTAATCCATTTTCATGGGCCCGTTGATCAATCTCGAGTACTGTTGAAATATCTGCATCCAAAGGTCCTTCAACCTGAAGACGTAGTATCTCATCTAAAGCAAGATCAACCTACAGATAAAGTTATACAATGAGAGGAAAATCCGCATCCATTTTTAAGAGGAGAACGGACAATGAACATACCAGTGCTAAAGCTACGTCTGGATCACATGAAAAGTTTAAACTAATATCACCGCGAGCATTACCAACTCGTGAAGGTTTGTTGCCACCAAGAAATACCGAAATTCCAGCTGAGTAGATCTGATAGAAAAACAGCATTAGATCAACAATTGGGCTAAGAGATGAATTTAGTCGTATATAAGTTTACAAGTGAAACATATATGCAAACCTGTCCATGCTTGAAGCGAAGAACCTGAATTATTTTGGCTTCCAAAAGCTTGCTCAAAAACCCAACGAAGTGAACATCTTCCATCTGTCAATAAGAAAACTTTCACGAGTCACCAACAGAAGTCACAAACATCTCATGAGCATAGATCTTTATGAAGAGATACCATTTTTTCATTCATCAACTCTACAGGAAAGCAAAGTTGAACAGAACATTGTGCTTCCACCATTGGGCTTCGAACAATTTCTCTACAAGCAACACCAATGATTAAATGAACTTTTGTTGTTATTAGACGAGAGAGAAAATGATAAAAGCTTGTAAATGAATCTAAGCTATGGTGTAGATTTGTTCAACTAGGAATAAATACATGCACAAACCTGATTATTTTTGTGGGGAAAGTAAATGGCAAGCCTTTAAGGTCATCACGGTTGTATTTTAAAATTGGCTCAGATGGTCTCGGAATTCCACCCTGCATTATAAGTAGATAATACATGTGACAAAATCATATTTTCAAGTTTTTAGTCAAAGATAGAAGAAGAATGCAATTCAACTAACCAAATATTGTAATATCAAGGGCCTTGCAATAGTAGGATCAATATTCCCAACAATCACAACAGTGAAAGTTGACGGGTCCTTGAAACATTTGTTGTAATATTCACATGCTTTAAATGGATCAACTTTTCGGAGGTCGCTAATTCTTGTCGGCTGTGAAAAAAGAAATGACTATTAGATGAACTGGGGTTACTAGCAAAACCAGAACATAAACAACAATCACACATACCCTGAAAAAGTAGGAGTTTCCGTAATTAAGCTCCCTCACACGATTTGCAAAGACCGTATATGGGTCTCTTTCCTGAGCATTAATAGACTCTTCTGACATTTGCATCACGATTTTGATGTCCTCTTCCCCTGGTACCACGTGTGTTGCAAACAGTTGGTAGACCAGCTAGCAAAAAAACCATTAAAAAAGATTAACAAGAAGTTTGATGATATTAGCCAAAAGTGTAGTAATGATAACAAAGAAAACAGTATATTAAACTAAACTATGAATCGAATATCATAAAAATTTCTAGGCGTAAGCATAGGTGATTAGCAGAATAACTGATTAGCAGCATAGGTGAGTATTAGGACAAACCTGTAAGGCCGTTTCCAGGTCTGTAGGCGAACAGTCACCATAAAAGGTTCTCATATATGCTCCAAGCTTTGTACCGATTTCAGCTCTCTTACCAGCAAGCATTTCCAACATCACTGACGGTCTATAACCAAATACACCGATTTCTCCAGCAATTGTGGAACCCATTGAACATGAGATGTATTCACTTTCGGGGAGTTCAGATAAACCACCATATGCATATCCTGTGAACAAAACCTGCTCAAGCAGTCTTTATTAGTTTGATCTATTCCCAGTATATTCCTTTATTTCATTATTCTAGTCAATCCAATTGGTTAAATTGTTGTTCATATTGAAATGAATCGAGATTGATGAGGAGTTGGTTAATGATGCTGAACATATACTGATCACATAAACACCATCTAGGAAAAACCTAATGTATTCAAGCTGTCATAACTACATATGGCAATCAACATGCATTAAGCTTGATTTAGATGCTTAAAAGTCAAAATCTAAAAAGAATGCGTGTAATATCAACATGTATCTCTAAGAAGGCAATGACTATCTTTAATTAACGTACACACAGCCTTTCATGGGTGATAATCATAAGTCTAAAGAATAAAAGCTGCAAACAGAAAGCCTTGTGGCATCTAGCCCGACATCGAGGATGCATAATTATTGGTTTAGGTCAAGTCAATGTTAGTCAATAACAAACACATGCCTCACAACTGATGAGATAGATGACTAAAAATCCAACATAAGGTAGGATTTCACTGATGATATAGATCACTGATATATTCCAACATAAGTTAGGAGTAAAAACTATCACAGTCTCACAACTGATGAGATACAACTGAATGGTATCAAGGCATACCAAACTTCTTTTTATGGTAAAGACCAAAAATGGCAGTGTGCGACATAAGCGAGGAGTTAAGTAAACTTTGGATATATGTTACAATCTAGCACGGATTTTCTCCCTGTTAATTGGATTTAGACCCTCCAAATCATGCTTGCCTGCTAAATTCTTTATTAATAAAGCATCCTAATACACGGCAATGTAGGCAGAGGAAGAAGAGTGGAAAGTTGCCAGCATACTTGTAATATATCGCCTTCGGTGCCACCAGAAATATACATAAATCATAATGTTGTCAAATTTCTTGAAAGCATTCGAGCACCTTTGTGCTTGTCATAATGCAGTCATATCAGCCAATGAAACACAGGTTTACGAGTTCTTTATCCGGATTGAAAAATGTGAACTCTTGTCTCAAATGATACAAGCCTTACCAGAATTCAGTCAAGAGGTACGAACATATTGGTGATGTGGATCATCAATCTTTTTTCTTGACGTTTTATATTTCTAGCATAGGCTAATTCGAGTATCAGTAAAAGCTTTAGCGAACTAGAGAGGTGTGGCTATGGTCTGTAATGGAGGAGTATAGGGCAAAAAGGAATCCCAATGACAAGATGTGCACTGGCTTTTTTTGTTGAAGGTTCAAAGTTAATGTTAATCAATTATAAACAAGTGCTCCAAAATTCTCTAGTGGTTGCTCCTCCTACCTCATAACCTCAGGTACCCATGTTTACAGTTTTTCGTGTGTGCAAAGAAAACTTTGTACAACCTGGAATGAGTTGATATGCAATAGCAACTGATGACATATTATGTTATACAGTAATAACATTATAGTAGAAGAAAAAATAAGAGTATTAACGTTAGAAATTTGAAACAATTACTATGTATATTAACTCACTACATGTGTAATAGAAATTTCTTTGTACGCACACACCCAAGCTAGGAACATAAATGCATGGGGTAGGAGCAGCCGCAGGAGAGTTTTCCCTTCTAGTTAATATGACCTTTGAACCTTCCAAAACTAAAAGACAATGTGCATAGTGCACCATGCCACTAGCATAATTGTTGGCACTATAAAATTCCAAAATGTTTTTTTTTTTTTTTTTCCTTTACCAAATGGCATGCTCATACTGAAATTTGCACATATTCATGTTTTTATCCCTCAAGAGAATTCTTCTAAGACTTGCATGGTCTGATATAATACCCACAAATGCCAATACAGACAAACAACTCATAAAATGTTTCATTAGTTAATGTGATCGCGTTATCACAATCATCAAACTAGCCACAATGCCTTCAATTATTTTTGAGAACATCATAACTTGTGAATTTCTTGGTGCACTAAATGCAGGATTATCAAGCATGTGGATTCCTTCATGCATTTGTTCCTTTCCGAGAACTAAATTGTCACATATTAACAGAATCTAATCTAAGACTTTAAGAAGAAAGCATGTCACTAATAACAAAGTCATATGACGACCACTGCTGAGCTCCTAGACAGAAGACAATGAGTTGTCCCCCACGGCGGGAACAAAGGAACATCCCCAATTAACCATTATGTGAGGATACTCGATTCTGATTAGGTTTAAAAAGATAAAAAATAGAGGTTTGAAATTGTGGAATTGTGTTATATTTTGCGCTTGATTTGAATGTTCAAGCTCAAACTCAGAAAAAGACAACTCGAACAAGTATGAGCTTGAGTTGCTTGATAAACGCACTACTTTGCAGCCCAGCT
Organism: Chrysanthemum lavandulifolium; assembly: GCA_022545495.1. Lineage (NCBI taxonomy): Eukaryota > Viridiplantae > Streptophyta > Magnoliopsida > Asterales > Asteraceae > Chrysanthemum > Chrysanthemum lavandulifolium. The sequence continues at coordinate 108,335,005 of CM040243.1, read as the reverse complement.
CTAATATTATGTACGATCTAGTGACCATCTCCAATAATAACATATAAAACATACCTGGTCTTCAAGGAAGTCGGTGCACTTATAGCAAACACGCATGCCATTTGATAGAATCACCTCAGTAGCTCCAATATTGGAATACTCAGACTCCTCCACTACACTTCTGCAGTTACAAACATTATGCAGATGCTAAGTAACTATATAATGTATGACATACAAACATCAACCATCAACAGGAACCACGTGCACGGCAATGCTACTTGAAAAAAGGAAGTCGAGATACGTGATGCGCATTGTGAAGTATGTAACAAGAAGTGTTATGCAAAAATAAACAATGCAGTGATATTAGGTCTCGGATGTAACAACATATTGAAGTCAGCTTCTTAGAATCTTATTCTGGCTTTCGGACAATATACAATAATTTCATATTATAAGATTAGGAAATTTACCCAGGGTTTGGCTTCGAAGCTACAATCTCTTCTGGAATGTGGTCTTCATCCCAAGGGGAAATATTTCCTTCTTCCTCAAGTGAATTTATCTTTAATACGGCAAGTTTAAGATCGTCCACTGTTGCGACAGCTCGAGGCTCAATTGCCTTTATGACGCAACTATTTGTAGTACGGAAAACCTCTGAATACTTGGATATCTCAGATGCAGATATATCTACAACATCAAAAAGTAAAAGCCAGGATATGTAGTAAGGAACTAAGGACTACAATTTCATGGTAAAGATAATAAAAAGTGACATTAACAGCTTACGTGGTAAAATTGTTTTCTGGAGTTGTGCCTCGTACTCGATTCCAACAACAGGTTCATCACGAAGAAAATGCTAAAAAATAGAACACCAATGAATTAAACAAGGGAACAGCCTAATCAAACAATGAAGACAGGGATAGATAAATACATGTAAGTATTCCTCTCTTAGACTGGTTGACTGCACTTGGTCACGCTCCAAATACGAGGATTCAATTTCAGACATCATTGATGCACGTGCAACAGATGTTTCTCGCTCAGAAAACCCATGTAGCCGAACCCTAGCAATCTGATGGTATATACATAAGTTAATGAAACAGAATCATAAGTGAGGAGTGAAATAAACGATGAATATCAAACCTCCATGAGCATTGATTCCAAGGCGCTAAGAATCCCCTTTTCTTTACAAGATGAAGTCATTATATACGCCTTGACTGGTTGAACAACCACGTCCGCAGCCACAGAGCACGAAAAGTACGGTGGATCCTTCTTGCGTGATATTTTGAAGAATCTTTGGTTCATTGCATGGTAAAACATGGCTTCTACTAGTAAATTTCGATAATCTTTTACAGTCCTCAACTCATCCACTTGTGATTTGCAGCTTATCATGACTGCTGACTGTAACAAAAATAAATTACATCACATAACAGGTGAAAGTGCTACTAATACACCAACAAACATACTCTAGTAGTTCTATATGGATTTATTACATTGGAGACTGTAGAACACTAACCCCGGCAGCTTCAGATTCCACAAAACAGGAAACACGAGGCTCCTCATGAGAAGGGACTAGAAACCTAGGTATATCTAGGGCATCAGTCGTTGAAGCTTTACCACCAAAATGAGTCTTTATTAACTCAACAACACTCTGTCAGAGAAAAAAACGAGAAAAAGATCAATCGTTAATGACAGCTCAATTTTGAAAAGGAACACCAACGTATATTGTTTCTATTTTGTATATAGGATAAACAAGCACTTATGTCATTCAAACCTTTGTATCAGAAAAATCTCCAATAGCAATGACAGCCATATTTTTCAAATGGTACCATTTTGTGTAAAATTGTTTCACAGTCTCCGGAGAAACAGTCCGAATCACTTTCTCCAATCCAATTGGTAAGCGATCAGCATACTGCAATTCATAGTTAATGTTTAGATCGAAATACAAGACAAGTAACCAAAAACAATGATGTAACCAAGAATCATATATCTGTAATGTAACTATGACCGATTATCACCCTTTGATAAACCTAGATACTTTCTGGAATAAAAAAATGTGCATACATTACAAAAGTACTCTCTTTATCTATCTCCCTACAACTAAAACGTTGATAATGTCAAAATTGCTATGCATATATAAGTCATTGCAGGTTACGCAAAAATTTCTATGCACGCAAGCACACACACACAAACTATGAACACAGATGAATGCGGTGATTAGCTCCTTCAGTAAAAATAGCATACCTTTGAACCTTCCATCATTAAAAGCCAATGTGCGTCCTGCATCCTACCATTGGCATTCCTGTTTGCTCTATACTCTTCCATAACAGCGCCTCTTTCTTTTTCCAAATCTTCGGCCGATGCTCGAACCTGCACATATAGAAAGTTATGAAAAAGTGGAAGAAGAAGAAGGAAAAGAAAGAAAACAGTTAGTATAACCAATATATGTTTTTACCTCAGAGCTAAATTCTGCCAAGACTGAAATAGCTTGAGATAACAGCTCAGGTTTGTCAACAGGAACAAACAGCTCATAAACCGTTTCATCAGCCGATGTAACTGCATTCTGACATGCACCAAACTCTGCACCGATGCTTTCAAGAAATTTGACAATATCATGGTTCGTGTATTTCTTGGTGGCACTGAATGCAAGATGTTCAACTATGTGAGCCACTCCTAGCTCATCTTCCTCTTCGAGAACTGAGCTGTCATATAGTAAGATACTCTAATCAAAAAATTTAACCAGTATGATGTGGAAGATCTAAATCCATATAATAATCGATATAGACAAAACTCAGACCATCTGCCATCATATACCCAATTTTCAATTGATTCGATGTTATAAAAAGAAGTCATTTACTGTTGTCACTCTCTGTTAGGTATAACCACAGTGAATTGGGTACACAACACACATGAGTCGTCCTAAACGTGAACCTTAGTTTTAGTGAAGACCATACTACCAGTGAAACTTATTCTTGTTGTACCCTCATCACACATCTCTAGTACACTTCAAACACCTGGAAGATCTGTCTGCGTAACCTAGTACTAGTACAAGTGGTTACAACTACGTCATATACATCAGAACTATGCATTGTCAGTTACAACAAAAGGCTTCAATCATTCAAAAAAAAAAGGTAGCAATGAGTACACAAATTGCAAAAAAAAGATAAGCTATAGCAGGTAAATCCTGGTCAGATAAATGGAATGAAAGCATAATGTGGAGGATACAACCAACTGATAATTGTTATAAACAAAACTCGCGCCAATAGCCAAGTGTGCTAAATTTCAATTGAGTCCACCAATATTATGTAAAACTGTAGAAGTTGGTGCGTCTAATAGTTGTGGTTAGTGTTCACTTATCAGCCGCTAAGTGTATATCCTCAGGTTTATGTTACGTATATGCTATAATGGCTTGTGAACATACATGAGTGAAAACCTTGTTATAAGTGACGTGAATGTGAAATATCTCTTCTAGAAAGAGGTGTCTATCTAACATAGTATAGGTCATAAAACTACACCCAATCCTGCCAAATTGGCGGTACAGGAACGTAGTAGATCGCCATTCATACCACTACCCATATATGTCACAACAACTTGGGCATAATATAGTTCCAATATATAGCTTCTGTAAACTATGCATTTTCAAGCACTAATTATTCGACATTAACTATTACGCCGTGCGAAAACTAACACAAATTGCAAGTAAAAAAAACTAAGCTTTATAATTTATTTAGTACTAACAGTAAACAAACTAACTATAATAATAAAAGATGTGTGTGTTACCCGACTTTAACAGCGAGTGCGAGAGCAGCTCGCATTTTAGGCTTAGAATTCAACCTAACATAATAAGTAAGTCCATTATCCAATTTACCATACTCAGCACCGTACGGGACATCCGACAAAACATCATCGTAATTCAATTCCACCATTTTTAATGACCTGAATCTGTGTTTTTTCACTATCATCTCTCCCCCTTGTGGTAACAAATCCATCTTTGCTTTCTCTTCTCTAACACAGTTTACAATTTCTGTAAAATTGTGTTTTTTGTGAAAAGTGTGACCCGGTTAATGATCCGGGTTCTTTTGGTTTTATGTGGGGTCGGTTGAGTGTTTGCCACGTGGGTATCTTGGTAACTTTTAGTCTGAGTAACTTTTTCTTGAGTTGGGTTGGGGTAAAAATAGCCTCAAATACTAGTTTTTGGCCTAGTGTGTGGTGAGAGACAAGTTTGTTTAAGGCTTAAGGAGAGCAACAAAACCAAAAAACCAGACGTTAAAAAATCAAACCAATTTTAAAACTGATGATGGGGTTTTGGTTTTTAAAAAAACTGAAAGTTTTGGTTTGGTTTTGGTTTTATATGAAAACTGAAACCGAAAAAATCGAACTGCCGCATACTAATATTCATAAAACTAATAAAAAATGTATGCGTATTAGTTTTGATACAAGTAATCAACAAAGTCTAAAAACTAAGATATTAGATGTTCGTAATAGGTGTTTGTTTAGCTAACACTATAATAAATTTGTAAAGTTAGTTTTCTTTATTTCATATATGTCCGCACGTCTCATGTTTATATACATGTTATGTAATCTTATTATTTCACGACAAAATATTCAACTTACATTCTAGGATTTCTTGATTTAGGTTTTGGATGTTCAAAAAATATCCGTATTCGGATATCCGAAAAATTAATCAAAATTTTTTAAAAGGTTGGGTTTTATGGAATGTCAGTTTTGGAACTTATATAAAAGTTTTCTGAAAATTATAGATTTTTGTATATTCGGATGTATAAGACTGTTATCCGAAATTTTGGATATCCGAATTTAAATAACTTAGCTAAAATCATGGGTCTAACATAAAACCATCAACTCAAATTTCGGATATCCGAAAACCGAACCGCAAAAAACCAAAAACCAAACCAAACTTTTGGTGCGGGATTTGCTTTAAAAAAACTTAAAACCAAATTTTCGGTTCGGGGTTTGGTTTTAGCCAAAAACCGCCCCATGAGTAAACATTTCTGACTTTTACCATATATTCCGACAGAAAAATGTAATAGAAGAATCAAGATAAAGATATATTGTCACCTTCACAAAAATACACAACAACATATAACTACCTATCTTAATATCTCCGTTAATCCACAACCAGATAAATACCAACAATAAAACTTATACTAATACGTATCAATGTGTTATTACAAATATCGTCCAACAAACGTTATTTATATTTTACGATCTTTGCTATATTTTGTTAACGATTGATGTGCGTATGAGCGTTCGGAGTCGAGAAAAACTTCTTTTCTACGGCAAGTTTTTCAACCCTCTAGGCAGTGAACCTAATCGTTGTAGTGTAGTATGGGGTAAGCCTCGGGGATTGATATCGTTCTCTAGGGGAATAGGAATGCTAGTAAGAAATATATGACGAGAAGGTGGGGTTGAGGATGATTCGTTTTTTTTTTTTTTTATCTTTTTTATGGTTTTTTAAAAAGCTAAGGTAAAATCTCGGGGCAATTGGTTGGGGGGTGGTACTTCTACCGATTACTCTACTTCTACTAATTATCTAATTACTACGGATAGCTATGTTTAACTGAGGTGTGCTCGTATGATGATTAAATATGTGTTCACTTAGATACTGTTACTCCCTAGTTATCTTTTATTGGTTGGTTGAGTTGTCACGTCCTTTATCTTAATGCGTTGTGTTCCTAAAAGTCATAGAGTGTGCGTATCCCCTAGTTCTATGAGGTTATCTCTCGTATATGATTCACGGAATCGACAAACCTAAGTTATTCCATCCGTACACCATAACATCATCAAGCATATTCAAGCATTAAATACAACGATAGCCTAGATGCACTCCTAAGCCAATTTCAATTAAGACAAGAAACAATCTAACAACAATCAATAAATAGGTTTCATAGATATAAGCAAACACACAAGTAATTTAGCTAGACATGTTAGACAAGCAAGCATACACACAATCAATCGAACATGGGGTAGATATAATGATAAATTGGATTAACAAACTTATCTTGATGTGTAAAATAGGGTATGGGACCCTAGAATGTCGGACTACAACTGAGTTAGGGTTTGCTCTCCAAAATTCTACCTCTTAAAATACAGACGAATCAAATTTTATATATAGATTTACAATCGCGACGGCGTCGCCTTTTGCATGTGACGCCGTCAGGTCACCGTCATTAGGGTTTCGTCTGGGCCAAGTCATCGATGGGACGGCGTCACTTGAGAGTTGTGACGCCGTCGGTCTCTAGTTGAGACGTCGTCTGAATTCTAGATTTGGGCCGTCTTGAGTGAAAACTGTGAGTGACGCCCTCCATATTTAAAGCGTGACGCCGTCAGGATTTATGACCAGGAATTTCACTGAGTCGTCGCGTGCATGTTTTGATCAAGTCTTCATAGAGGGATGGCGTCACCCTTTGGATGGGACGCCGTCAGGTTTTGCTGATCAGTCTTGAGTGGCTTCGATCTTGACTTTGTCATTTTCTTCATGTATTTGCTCCTTTTTGTCCAAATATGCTTCATTCCAGCATTTTGCTTTCAAAATACCTAAAAAGTGAAAAGTAACGAAATTAAGCAGTAACGGATATACAATGTGTCGAAATAGGGCTTAAATGACCCCCTAAAAGCGTACGTTTTAAATTCTTATCAAATATTCCTACACTTGGTATCCTCAAGCAAATGTGCTTTTGACCAATTAATTTATAAGTTAGGGGGCATGAAGCATTGGTTTAAAATAGTTCATAACAAGTAAAAGCGCCACAATAGTCATAACAAGCACATAAATTATACACTAGCACTTCACAAGTGGTGTTTGGATTCTCTCATCTCTCGGGTTTATATGAAATATAATATGAATGGAAATGGAAGATAAACACTCATTACCTGGCATAGTACATAGATTACCATAAGATTTAGAATAGATCAAACCTCCACCGCTTTGGCGTAAGCACCTAGGAACAACTATCTAATAGGTCTTTACAAGGGTTGTAACGTTAGGCTTAGGGTAGGGAAACAAAGGGTTTTGTTGGATAGTGGATATTTAGTGGTGGCAAGTCGAAAACCTTATGTTACAAGCATGTAAAGCATGACGTTGCTAAGCCAAGACTCGACTCACTAACACTAGATAACTTGAAACAAAACAAACATAAATTTAAAAACATAAACATAAAGATATATGTAGGATGGTAGCCCGTATGTTTTTCTTCATTTTTTTTTACACTCTCTTTTTTCGATTTTTTTCATACCTTTTTACTCTACCATCCTCTACGACATCAAAATATAAGGGATTTATAGGAGCATCCCTACACTTGAATTTTTATTTCTCTAACACTAATTGACCCTATTTGAAAAGATCAAAACACTTGGACTATTTAATTACGTAGACAAAGGGAATTTGAATTTATCGTTCTTTCCCGTTACTTCATAAAATATTACTTTTACCCATGAGTCTCAATCGTCCCAAAACTGTATAAAAAAGATATGACTCGACTTAGCAACCATGCAAGTAACTAGATATTTGAACTAAGGGTTTAGTAATGATAACAATATTGCACTAAAGATGAGTGCATACAAGGTAGGCTAAAGCGATTTGGGCGTACATTTGGGGGTGGATTATAAACAATGTTCTTCATTGATATTCCGGAAAATTGAAACATCGCGAGAACCGCGAAAAGGATAGGCTCTGAGGGGTTAACTAGGGGTATCGTGTACTAAAGATGAGTACATCGCAAGGATGTGGGGTAATTACTCAACCGATGGAGAAGATGTAATTATAATACACGTTTCAAACAAGGGTTATCCTAATGCCTCTTATCATTTAGTTACTCCTAACTACATGAATGTAGTCTCACTAGCGATCTCGGAATGCATGACAAAACAAGTTATAGAATCTATTATACTACCGGTACACTCACTAAGCATTAAAGATGAATGCTTTTATTCCTAAAGATCTATGGCGAACCTCACATTTTTGGGGTGGAATTTGAGTGGTAAATGGTTTTTGTGCTACTCATATAATTCCTATCCATGAGACGCTTTATTAAGACTAAAGTTTAGCTCGTAAATGTCATAAAAATTTTAAATTTGGTGCTAAAATTGCCCTAACGAATATTTCTCATAGTTTATTACACAAATTACTAAGGACAAGACAAATGATCAAGTGAGTGAATAATTTCTAAGTTCCCGTTTTATTCTCCCTCCCTACACTTAAACTGAACATTGTCCCCAATGTTCCCCGAAAGCATCAAAGTTATGATAAAGGAAGGTAGGTAAGGAAAAGAAACTAGTACTCCCCTGATTAGCTCGGTAGAATATGTGTGAAGTTGCGGTTAAATTCTTTTCCAAGAAGAATGCATAAGTAATAAGCTTTATCCAATGTGTGTTTCTTCTTCTTGCCCAATATAACCTGCACACTTATAACAAAACAAATGAAACCTTCACGTAAAATTGGCGGTAAAACTATATATGACACACAACTACACTAGAAAGCAAGTAAGATATAATGCTTGTGGAATGGATGTTTGCAGTTTTTCTGAAAAATTAAGACCTGAGAATTTCCAAAAATTTATAAATTGCACAAAAAACGAAAAACTAACTATTCTGTTTCTACATAGCCTGACGTCGTCGAACTTTAATCTGACGCCAGTTGTCCCGACAGAAAGTGGTCTCTGCGTTTTCTCGAAAAATTACATCATTAAAACCTGGAAAAATTCTTGCAAAACATCCATTATGACTCGATACAAGCATTTGACTCTAACAAACACACATATATATCAATTTCAATAGTTGCAATTCTCATGTTCATATTCTTAAAAACTTATATGATCTTCCCTACACTTATCTTTTTGTAAAATATCTTTATATGTAATTAAGACGAGGTTAAAGACAAAATAAAGCATTTTCACAAAGTCTAACATGAGAATAAACAACAATGAAAAAGATATAAGACACATAAAAATTGAAAAACAAAACAAGCAAACAATTAAGCATGAGTTGCCTCCTACGAAGCGCTTTTCTTTATTTATGAGTATTGTAGCTAGACTCGAAGTCGTGCTCCTACGTGACTTTCTTACCGTCATCTTTGTGGAAAACTAGAAGGGGGGGGGGTTGAATAGTTTTGCCGATTTTAAGTTAGTTTCAAAAACTTTAGATTCGTTAATATGTGAGATCTTATGGATGTAGAGAAAGTATAGATCTAATGATAAAGCAAGTAAACAAAGTAAAGCAAAGGGATATAAATGACACAACCGATTTATAGTGGTTCGCCACAAGGACACCTTCCTTGCCCTACTCCACTCCCCGAGTCACCTACTCGAGAGTTCAAGCACTATGTCAACAAACTCCTTCACTTGGCGGAGAAGCCTTCACAACGTTGTTAGACCTTTTTCGGTACAAAGCTAAATACCGAGTCCGTAACACGGTGGACCAAACCAACACGACTATTACACAACAAATATGTGAAATATCAAATACAAGATCTTTTCTCACGAAATCTTGCGAGGAACAAATCAATCAAAGACCCTTGCTTGGATGACTTGTAGAATGCTCGTGATCTCGCCTTAGAAGGACCTTTATGAGAATCACTAAAGAAAGAAAGAAGGAAGTACTCTAGATCAAGTGATCTTTTGTTAGAAGAGAATAAGAGTATATGAGAGAATTAGTAAGAAGAGGGTAAGTTAGAATGAAGAAATGACTCTCTATTTATAGGCAATTTCGCCATTGCTCCCGGATCCCACGGATCCCTCCCACAAGGGATCCGTCTAGTGTAAACCTAGGGATCCGTGGGACGCTCCTCTTTGCCCATGGGTTTTTTGGTTATGGGTCATGGGTTATGGGTTGGTCCATGGGTTTTCCTTTAGATTCAATGTATCTAATGAATACATTGTATCTAGTCAAATGGGTATGGGTCAATAGGTTATGAATATGATCCATGGGTCATGGTTTTTACCCATCCTAATAAACTATTACAACAAATGATTAATTACAACATTTTTGTATTTAAATGGCTATATGTAAATGTTTTACAAAAATAACATGTATCCTTATAATTGTACTTAAGATAACATTATATTTGTTATCAACAAAACACAAAGAGATCGCAAAATATTAATAAACGTTTTTACGGTTTATTTGTATTAACAATCTCCCCCTTTTTGTTGATGACAAAACATAATATTATGATAAGTAAAACTTAAGAATATATGTATGTTTTGAAAGCCCTAAGTTTTATTTTCTCCCCTTTTGTCGAAACAAAAGTTAACATTCAAGAAATAAAAGTGTGGAAAAATTAGTCCACGTATCGCTTACTCCCCCTTGACGGTAGCTCCCCCTAGTTTGGGGCGTCAAGTGAAGAAAAATAAAAAAAAAATCCTACAAAGAGAAAGGTTAGTAACATGCTTACATAATCTTATGATTGACGAGAATCAAGATTGGGAGCCAAGGTATGTAAACAAGGCCTTGTAATAAAACAACAAAGTGTAGTGGTATTTATGCCACCTACAAGCATGTAAAAATAAGAACAAGACTTGTTCTTAAAAATGACTCCAAAAGAAAAAGTACTAAAAATAGAAAATAGTAATAATGATTCCTTCCATGCTTGCATAAGGTTATGGATGGAGGGTTGGATGAATCATGATATTGATGCGATCAAGGATGAGGTTGAGTATGAATCGCATTTCTTCCCTAATATCTATTGCAGTTTTCCTAGTGGATTGGCAATGTTCACAATGTAAGTGATGTGGGTAATGAGTACGGAAATCTTCCGGGTTGTTTTGATTTGTGAGTTGCGGAAGTTGTGGTGGAAAAATAGGAAAATACGGATCAAAGTCCGGAATGATTGGAAGTGGTGGTGGAAAAGAACCTAGATGTTCTTGTAGTTTAATGGGAGCTACGGGTGGTGATGTTTCAAGATCATTGAATATTGTGTTTGAAGAAGTTGGAGGTGTCAAAAAGGCTATTTCTTTTTGTTTTAGTTGTTGAGATCTTGTTGGAGTCGTAAGGAGTTCCAAAAGAGTGACTTTAGGTGGTGAGTGATTTGGTGATGAAGTTGGTGTACTCGTTGGTGATGAAGGAGGTGCTATAATGGAAGCATCTTGTGGTGAGTTATTTGATGGTGATGAGCCATATGATGATGGTTTTCCTAAGCAACAAGATCGGATGTTAATCCGTGCGGATATCCTAGAGTTTGATTGCGGTATTTTGGAAGGTGGAAGTACAAAGGTTTGGGTTTCATGAAGATGATTATTTGTACTAGGTGATTCATCTAAGTTTTAAGAACTTGTGAATGACATGGTGTTGTTTGGTTGTGAAGATGAGATGGATTATGCAAGCATTTTGGGAGTTATATATATAGAAAAACAAAGCATTGTAATGAATGCTTGACCCAAAATATGGATTAAAATCTAACTATTAGATATGAATTTAAGGCATGTGATCATGAGAACACAAGCATTAAAAAACATACTCCAAAAATAAAACTGTAGGACCTTACTAATATCAACCTTATCACAAACCCAACACGTATATCACGTTAACACAAACACAAATTATGCGTGAAGATGAAAGAAATAAAGATGATAAAGATGGTGACTTGATGTTAAAACCGTGTATATGTGTAGAGAAAAGATGAAAACAATATATTGTATATTCCAAAGAAAACACACACACACACACTCAAGCACACCCCTCAAATGACCATTTGAGGGGTATTTATAGTACAAGTAACATGATGCCCTAAAAGGCTTTCTATGGGCTTCTTGGGCTTGGACATGGGTTGGATTGGATATAAGGCAAGCTTAACTAAACTAATACCCATTTAGCTTAGTCCAATCCACGAGCCCGTTGACTATTCTATCATGATATCTAACACACGTTACAAAGTTCCTAAACGTGAATGACCATCACTTCTAATAAAACTATTAAGGCTAACAATCTCCCCCTAAGGGGTGGTCATTCAAAAGATGCTCCACTTGATTTGGTCTTTACTTTTCTCGAGCTTGAACTTTGTGCGTAGATATAGAATAGTATTGATTCTTTGTTCCTTCATGCTTTGTGATCAATTAATGTGGTTGTCTGCCGTTGTCAACTTCGTTGGTTAGGTGTCTCCACGTCTTTCTCCACCATGCTCACACTTCTATTTGACTTTGATTTACCAATGACGTAGTTCTCTAGTCTTTATACTTTGAGGATTCTTTGACATTGACGAAGAATCATCTTTAACTCTGTGTTGCCTTTGATTTTGATGAGAACTATCATGTGGTGTTGATATGAGCATGTGGAGAATCTGCACGATCAATCTGCTCCGGAGCTTCCATAAGAAGAAAACATAAAAACAGGTTAGTAATAAGCGGATTCCGGCACTTACAAGTTTGAATTTCGAGGGTGTTAACAAGATAGTGTGAAAACACATCTCTAATTCTTACAAAGGCCGTTCTGAACTGAGTCCCACAAGTGAGATAACGCGATATACCAAGTACACCTACGCTTCGGATGAGTAGTGAGGTACATCAAGCATCACCCCACGATCGTAGACCGTTTGAGACACACTAAGCGTAATCCACGGGAGTTACCGGTGACTGCTGCCGTGGGTGCTTGATGTTGACCCCGCAGGAGTTTCCATTCAATCATCAAGATCACAGTGAAACTTCTCATAAATGTTCGGCAGATTGCTAAGACTGCGTGGGACTCTAGAATATATCACTTGTGCTCTTATTGATGAACAACAAGCGATGTCATGTCAAGTGTTCCTATGAGATCTTTTGATGAATCTCGTGGCTCTAGACTCAATAGTGCATTATGGTTTTCCCGAGCGGAGACTAGGAGAGGGTCTCCTTCTTCAATATCGGCAAATCTCTAAGAGAAAGCCGAGAGATTATGTAGGGTTCCCTGAGAATGAAATAAATCCTTTGAGAGGAATTGAGTGGCTAGAAGGTTTAGTGCAAGGCGTCACCGGGTCCATGACGTCTTTGTCTTCAATACCGTGTCATCTTAGTGACAACCAAGAGTGTATGAATTGAACCCGTTTACGCCCTAAGGTTGAATATGGAGGGCTATTTCTTTTCACCCTTTCTATTACTTTTCTTTTTAATTCTTCAACCCCTTCTTTCTCCTTTCTCACATTACTCCTTTTTTTCAATCATACCTAAGGACTTCTAGTACTAACTATTGGTGGTATCCTTGGGTAGATCCCTCCGGCTCTGGCGGATCATAGGACAAATTTCCTATTCTTAGTCACCTTATAACTCCATGACTGTCCTATTGTTGCCATAAAACCATTTTTCTTGAACATCTCTCAGAGTGTTTATGATAGAAAACATGTCCAAACACTCAGTGAGTTTTATATTTTCGTAAACACTCCCCTTCACATGTGCTTATAAGTTTTGACGTAATCGCACATAGAGGGTAGAGTTTGCACTTTTGAATTGATCGACTTTAAATGAACTAGACCGATTCGAGACACGTTTACATCACTAGAGAACTAGCTTGAAATTATTACCCGTCCTGGTCAAGTCATAGAAAGTTTCTCGAGATGGTACATGATTCCTCGTCAATTCATTGGTTTCAACTGAGTCGAGCTCATTTTGAGATTCAAACAACGATCATTAAACTTTTTGATCACATTTTAATCACGTCTCCTCCCCCTCAAAAATAGCATAATCGTGATATTTTTGATATCCACGGATTAAAAATCATTTTTAGAATCTATTAGGGAGACAAACGGATATGATTTAAGCATGAATTTGGAACATTTTTGTTTTGTACTCCCTCTTTAATAAAGCATAATCAATTAAAGGGTTTTAGAGGGAGTTATCTTGAGCACAATATATTTTGAAAGATTTTGAAAATCTTTTTGCACAATTTTGAAAAGGTGCTCAAGATGATGATGATTTCTCGCCATTTTTAAATGTAGTGCACTGAAGCGTACATTTGATTTTATCTTTAAAAAACCCGAGTTTTGATTTGAAAATAATCAAAAGTCATCATTTTAGTCCGGGTTTCGTACTGAGGTATACGAATGCCATTTTTATGAAGAAATTTTGAGAAACGACATGTTTTAGAAAACAATTAAAGAACTCTCGCTCAAGCATCTGTACATGCCCGTATCATTGTTGAATGACATTTCTAGAAACGTACAGAATATCGATTATACAAGAGACATGTCGTGAGAAAAATATTTTTGGATTTTTGATTTTCTATTGTTTTTGTATTTTTGAAAGTTTTATATTTTTATATTTTGCTTTTGTTGGTTTTTCAAATTTTGTATTTTGTTTTTCAAAAAAATATTTACAGTGAAGCTTTTTGGAAAAATCATTTTCAAGAAGATTCGAGAAGACGATCTAACTCCTCAGGGGTTAGGCTTCGCATTCCAAGTCGTTAAACTAAATCGTCAAACCTTTCTTTTGGAAGGGCTTTAGTAAATAGATCGGCGAGTTGGTAATCAGTCTTCACGAAGAATAATTCAACAGTACCATTTTCGATGTACTCTTTGATGAAGTGGTAGCGGACACGGATATGCTTAGTCTTTAAGTGATGAACAGGATTGCATGATATGGCTATGGCACTTTTCGAGTCACAATACATAGGTATTTTATCTAAAGTAAAGCCATAATCAGTGAGTTGTGTTCTCATCCATAGAACTTGAGCACAACACGTAGATAGAGACACATACTCGCCTTCACGGTTGAAAGTGCAAGGCAATCTTGTTTCTTTGAAGACCAATGACTAACTTTTCACCCAAAATTGTGCTCCTCCGGATGTACTTTTTGTCAGAACTTGATCACCGCGTGGTCCGCATCCGAGAAGGCAATTAGATCAAATCCGATTCCTTCTGATACAAAAGACCCTTGTGAATGGATGTCTTCGTGCACCGAAGATCCTTTTAACCTCTTTGAGGTGCGCTTCGGTAGGCTTAGCTCGAAACCGTGCTAATAAGTACACATCAAAATGAATATCCGGTCGACTAGCGTTGAGGTACATGAGAGAACCAATCATGCTCGATATTTCTTCTGATCAATAGGTTTCCCAAACAAATCGGCTCCAATTTTTGGTGAAGTTACCATTGGTGTTCGGCTGCAGTCACAATTATCCATACCATGATTTTTCAAAATCTCGGTTGTGTATTTAGCTTGATTTATAAAAATTCCACGAGGGACTGATGTATTTGTAAACCAAGAAAGAATTTTAGTTCCCCATCATGGACATTTCAAATTTGCTTTTCATGAGATTTTCAAAAGGTTTTGAAAGATTCGGATTAGTGGACCCAAAGATGATGTCGCCCACGTAAATCGAACAATCAAAATGTCGTTTTTGCATTTTGTGTAAATAAGGTAGGATCAACTGCTCCTTTGGTGAAATTGTTTTGGATGAGGAAAGAGGACAGTTCGTCATACCACGCCTCGAGCTTGTTTCAAACCATAGATTGCCTTTTGAGTTTGTAGACGTAGTCCGGATGTTCCATGTCGATGAAGCCTTCGGGCGACTCATGTACACTTCTTCTTTCGAGTTCCATTCAAGAACGCGGTCTTAATGTCCATCGATAAACCATGATGTTTTTGTGAGTGCATAGGCTAAGAATATCTGATCGCTTCAAGTCTAGCTACCAACGCGAATGACTCTTCAAAGTCTATCCCTTCCTCTTGTCTGTATCCTTTGGCCACAAGACGAGCTTTGTTGCGAATGACAGTCATTTCTTCATCCCGTTTGTTCTTCCATAACCATTTAAGATCAATGACACGAACGTCAATGGGTCTTGGAACCATTTCCCAAGATTCATGTAGACGGTATTGGAGAAGTTCCTCCTGCATTGCTTCTATCCATGCGGGATCTGCCATTGCCTCGCGAATGTTCTTTGGCTCTATATTGCTAATTGAGCAAAGGTAAATGCATAAGTCGCAATCGGTGGCAAGTTGGCGTCTCGTTTGAATTGGCCTTGAGGGTTCACCAATAACTTGTTCAATTGGGTGGTCTTTTGTCCACTTCAGAGTAGAAGGATACCGTTGGTTAAACGTATGCGAGTTAGATGGTTCTCGTAAGCTTGAGGATGATTCAGCGATTCCGTAGCAAACGGGTTTTCAAATAAGTCGTCATCTAACGTTGCATCGCTCGTTTTGGTTTTGCTCATCAACCGCCGGTAGAACGGTGCAATAACCGTAGTAGATGTAGATGATGTAGATGGAGATGGTGCATTGGTTTCGACCGTTGTAGATGCATCTTCCGTTGGTGGTGGAGGATGATTTTGAGCGGGTGCGTGGAATGATGGTTTGATGCATTTGTCGAAGTTCCACCATAGTATTCATCGAACATTAACTCAAGAAATTCTCCCATTCTTGTTCTTTAGGATTGTCAAACGAAGTTGATTGAGCTCTTTGAGGTACGAGTCCTGAATTGATGTGTCCAGAAGTCTGCGGGTTTAGTGCGGGTTCTAGAGCGAGTCTCTCAGAAGCCATATGTGAAAGTTCATCAAATTTCACATTCATTGTCTCCATGATCCTCCTAGTTCTTCTGTTGTACACCCTGAATGCCCTCAAGTTATCTGAGTAGCCAATGAAGATTCCAATATCACCTTTTGCTTTTAGTTTTCCAAGATCTTCTCTGTCATTCGTCGGATAGCACAAAGCGCCAAACACGTGAAAGTAAGAGATATCAGGTTTTCTGTTGTTAACTATTTCATATGGAGTTTTATTGAATCTTGGATGGATTAGGGATCGGTTCTGAGTGAAACAAGCAGTGGCAACAACATCAGCCCATAGAAATAACGGTGCACTAGAATAGATTAGCATTGTGCGAGCAGCTTCCACAAGAGTACGATTTCTTCTTTCAACTACCCCATTCTGTGTGGAAGTTCTAAAACTCGATGTCCGATGAGTTATTCCAACATCTTCAAAATAAGCTCTTAACTCCTGATTAGTAAATTCTGTGCCGTTGTCTGTTCTTACAACTCTAACTGGAGCTTGAAGAAGTACTTGAATACGCTTCAGAAAGGTGATGATGATGCTTGGTGCTTCGTCTTTTGATCGCAGAAACTTAACCCATGTATATCTCGAATAATCATCGACGATAACGAGAATATACTTTTTCCCATTAATGCTTTCAACTCGCATTGGGCCACATAAGTCCATGTGCAACATATGCAACTTTGCTTCCGAACTAGGTATGGATTTAGGTTTATATGATGCTCTTTTGCTTTTTCCTTGTTCGCATGATGGACATAAGTGATCCTTGGTGTATTTGAACTTTGGAAGTCCGTTGACGATGTTGTCTTTGGCAATTTTGTTGATGGTGTCGAAATTGAGATGGGATAACCGTCGTGCCACAACCAGATCGTGTTCCGATGCTCGTGTCATAAGACATATTGGTGATGAAGAGGCCATTTGATTGATGTCGATAGCATACAAGTTTGTATCATGATTCCCGCCAAAGAGATCGGTGTCATCCAAGTTTCTAACGGCAAGCATTTTTCCTAAAAGCAACCTCTAAATCGCATCACGTAATCGCCTGATCGAAAACAAATTGTGTCCCAACCCTTTGACATAGTAAACCCGAGTGATTAAATAATTTCCAAAGGTAGATCTCCATAACCCATGATAGTCGCTACATGATCATTTCCAAAACGTCGGTACCCATGAATTTCAGACGAAATTGATCGCAGACTTCAGATTCCGGTCATGTGCTTGGAGCAACCCGAGTCGACGATCCAAAGACAAATTTCGATAACCTACCGTAAATGTAAAAGAATATTTTGGAAACCGTTGAGATTTTGGTTCCTTTGGGTTAGAGGTAAAATCGATCACACTCAAAGAGGTTTGCTACATGGAGTTCGGTTTATCACTCATTTTACCATTCGAGTGTGAAAGTTCTACCCGTGGGTTTCAAATATCATCCCTAAAGTAAACACTATGGTTCTTGTCAGTAGTAAAAAGCCTAAGTTTTGCAACTAGTCTTCCTACTTGTTTAGCGTAAGATCTTTTTGGAACGTTCTTCTTAACATGCTTATCATTCACAATCGTAGAAACACAATCATCTTGAACATTAATTAAAGATTTCTTGCAAGTTAAACAAAGAGATTCAACACATTCATTAGACTTAGCAAGTTTCATAGGTTCAGTACATTCAGATGAAATGTATTTCTTATTCAAAAGCGGTAAATTCCTAGGGTGTTCTTCTACTTTCTTCTCTTTATTCAAGCTACTACTCCTAGAGGCGCGAGACTCTATTGTTCCTTGTATTGCTCTTAGGCTTTAGTATGCTGCTCTAGAGGTGTTTTCTAGTCCCGTAGAAGGTAAGGCACACGATTAGATTCACATTTTATCAAGGGAGGTGGTTTCGCTTTCCTAGTCTCTTTAGAGTGCTTTTCTAAACTTATGGCATTTGTTCCATATGTTTTGGATGTGATGCACGCATTAGTGGTACTCATCTTAAAAGGCCGGTGCTAAAACTTTTGGTTTCTCGATAACCGCTTTTCCTTTATCAACATTTTGTTTAGGTAGGCGGTGGGTGACCGGTTTGATGAAGAATTTTTCTCATTGACTTTTGGAGGAGGCATAGAAATGACATTTTTGGTTTGGAAGCCGGTTTGGGAACATTTGCTTTCTCCTCGGTCATTGGTTTTGTAATCACAGCTTCCACTACCTTTCCTTTTGACTTTCCACCGAGCCCTCAAAAGATCATTTTTCGCTTTCATGTCATTGTAGGCACGCCATACGACAATTTGTCATATTTGCATTCCTCGCTTTTCGATCAAGTTGTTTAAAATATGACACATTTTCTTTTCAAGTTTTTCAAGAGCTTTTTCATATTTTGAAACAATTTCGAGGTCTCGGATCGAGTCTTTCATGATCTTCAACGAATATGTTTGCAAAATGATGGACATAATATCGATGAGTCGAACATCTTCAAGAGACAATCATTTAAAATTTCCAAAACTTTGATGTGTTCAACACTTTCATTAGCTTGCTTTACTGTGGATTTATGGTCATTGACAAAGTCGCAGCTTTTTCAAAATGCTTGTTCAAAATGAATTACCCTTGAGTTGATGTTATTCACCGAGGGCAATTTGAGTTTCAAAAACTTTTTCTGCTCATTATCAAAACTATTAAACCAAATGTTTGTTGTAATATTGGTTTTAGTTTTAACAGTCTCTTGAAGATCCGCAATTCTAGTTTTCACATTTTCTAAAATACTTCGCGCATCACTTGTGTTAAAAGGATTGTTTGAAGACATTTGTTCAATGTTCGAAAGAGATTTGGAGACAACAACTGGTTTTGAAACTGATTTTGAAACATGTGTTGACACTTTGTTTAAAACACTTGGTGTGGTGGAAAACGTTGATTGTTCTTTATGAGAAACAAACGAAATACCATTAATTTTGTTCCATTTGTTATAATCAATTGGTTTGATTTCTGGATGTTTTTGTTTCATTTTTGATCTACTCTCCTCAGATAGTTCCAACGTTTAAAGAGAATCATGCACAATTATAGGTTCATGCAAAGGTTTTCCATTGTTTAACACATTCTGAGATTTCTGAGCTTTCTTGAGGAAACAAGGAGGTGTGTTACCAAGAGCCATTTTATGCATAGTATGAAAAATCGGATTTACTTGATTAGAAAGCATCTTGTTTGTTTTAGCGGAATGACCCGTTGTAAGAAGCAAATTATCCAATTTTTTGATAGTTTCATTTTTATCCAGAATTTCATCAAGAAGAGAATCTTCTCATTTTGAAAATCGAGAATCAACTGCTTCTTCTCTTTTCAAGATCGTAAAAAAGTCTTTGGTTGTTTAGAAAGTTGGTCATTTAGGTCGAAATTTCCTTGTTTAAAGATTTTATTTTCAAGTTCAAATTCACATCAAGTGTGTCATACTTGAGTTGCAATTGTTTTTCTCTTAAAATGTAATCTCGATAACCAATTTCTAATTCGATAGTTTGTTTGTATGAAATTCAAAGGCTCGCGTTCTCTTTGTAACTCTCAAGCTCGCCGTCAATTTAGCATTCACCGCCTTAACTTCGCGATTGACCGCTCTAACTTTCTCAATTTCAATGCCACGCTTATTGATTAATGATTCAGTAAGCACGTGTTTCCTCATCGGTCTCAAGATTTTGTGTCACACTGCCTCCACTAGGATCCACATCCGGAGTTTCGAGTTAGTATTGCTACAACTCGGATTGTCCGGTATGTATCATAAGTAGGTGATGGCGTCATGCACGTCGTTCGTCATGAGTAAACACATCAAATATGACATTGTTATAGCATGGATCGGTGATTGGTACCTCGACATCTGCGTTGGCGTCATAGATGCGGAGGTGCGTCGAGTCGGTGTCGTACTTAGTCTCCTCAAGATTTTCCATGAAGATGCGGCTTGCATTGATTTCCTCGAGGTCTTCCAAATCATCCACAATAGCGAAAAATCATTTTTCTCAAGACTCAACCGCATCCCTCTTCTTGCTTCGTGCTAACAAAGATAGCTTTCCAAAGAAACTCAAGATTCTTCTTGTGTGGCTTAGTGGGACGGTAGCGTGCCATGTGACCCACTCCTTGACATTATAACACTTAACCCGACACCGATTCACATTTCCATAATTCCCAACGACCGGAGTCGCAACATTCCCATTCGACACCCACCGCCTCGATACCAATTGCAGGACCTTACTAATATCAACCTTATCACAAACCCAACACGTATATCACGTTAACACAAACACAAACTATGCGTGAAGATGAAAGAAATAAAGATGAGAAAGATGGTGACTTGATGTTAAAACCGTATATGTGTAGAGAAAGATGAAAACAATATGTTGTATATTCCAAAGAAAACACACACACACACTCATCACACACCCCTCAAATGACCATTTGAGGGGTATTTATAGTACAAGTAACATGATGCCCTAAAAGGCTTTCTATGGGCTTCGTGGGCTTGGACATGGGTTGGATTGGATATAAGGCAAGCTTAACTAAACTAATACCCATTTAGCTTAGTCCAATCCACGAGCCCGTTGACTATTCTATCATGATATCTAACACACGTTACAAAGTTCCTAAACGTGAATGACCATCACTTCTAATAAAACTATTAAGGCTAACAAAAACAAATGTGGATTTTTCATCCAAAGTGAGAAAAATAAAAGATAAAAGCAGACACGGATCTCACGGATCCTTCCTCGAGGGATCCGTCCAAAGATGAAGGCTTTGGATCCGTGGGTCTCGTGATCCAGCAAAGACAAAATTTTCCTTTTGGAAACATTTTTGCCTAGTGTGCCTATATGCAAACTATTTGGAGTTGCGGTTATCTCGACTCCTAAGAAGAAAAGAAAATAAACTAGAAGTGGAAAAGCATACTATTATGTGAGATAACCCAAAACACATATTTAGTACTGAGTATGTAAATTTAGTGTTACCAATGCTCCTAATTCATTGTGGCTTTAAATGAATGTACCCGAAAACACATATTGGTTATGTGTTCCCTTTAGCATTCAAAAGACATGAGATGCAATGAAAACGGGTTTTTACGTTGTATTAATAATGAAAAAGCGATTTGTCCTAGACGTGAGAAATTATTTTGTGAAATTGATATGGGAAGGAGTATCATTTTAGAAAGCATTTTGAAATACAAACGTTTTATCCTTTTGAAAGAAGGATGTGTATGTAACTCGTACTTATTTTGAAAGAAAATAAGAAAATTATAAGTGAAAAACTTATCTTGGGTTTTGAAAATTCCCGTATTGTTTGTGATTTATGCGTGAAATAGAGATCCTAGACTCGTAAAGAAGAAGGCTAGTGTTTACATACCTTGTAGAGTCAAAAGTAAGTTACGACGCTTTGTTCCATGAGACCAAGACCAAGACGAAGTAGGTTGAATTGTTCTCGCTCAACGGTTTGGTGAGGACGTCGGCTATGTTGTCTTCGGATGCTACCTTCTCAATAGAGATGTTCCCTTTGAACATTGTCTCTTAAAAGTGATGACTAATCTCTATATGCTTTGTGCGAGAATGTAATACCGGATTCTTGCTTAGATCTATGGCACCCTTGTTGTCACATAGAATGGCTATGTCACTAAGATGAATGTTGTAGTCGACTAACGCTTGTTTCATCCATAGTGCTTGTTGGCATGCTTTGCGGCGGAGACGATTCGGCTTCGGTTGTTGATATTGCTAATGCCGTTTGTTTCTTTGAAAACCAAGATGTTAAACAACATCCCATAAAAGTACATACCCACTTGTACTTTTTCGGTCAACATAATCACCGCATGGTCGAATCTGATATACAATTGTTTCTACTCCCGCGCCCTTAGGATACCATAATCCTAATTGTGTTGTACCCTTAATATATCTAAATATTCTTTTACGGCTTCTAGATGTGATGTTTTAGGTCTTCTTGAAACCTAGCACATAAGCAAACACTAAACATGATATCCGACCTACTTGTGAGGTAGAGAAGACTACCTATCATGCCACGATATTTAGTATTATCGATGATTCACTGCCTTCATCTTTTGTGAGTTTGGTGTCGGATGACATTGGTGTCCTAATTGGTTTCGAATCTTCTAGACCGAATTTCTTTAACATCTCCTTTATGTATTTAGATTGATTAAAGAAGATACCATCTTCTACTTGTTTGATTTGTAGACCAAGAAAGAAACTAAGTTCTCCCATCATACTCATCTCGAACTCGTCATGCATGATTTTAGAGAAATCATCACACATGTCTTGACAAGTGGATCCGAATATAATATCATCTACATATATTTGCACTATGATTATATGTGACTCTTTTTCTTAGTAAAAGTGTGTTGTCAACTAACCCCATGGTATAGTTGTGTTTAATTAAAATGACTTGAGTCTATCATACCAAGCTTTTGGAGCTTGTTTAAGACCATAAAGGGCTTTCTTTAATTTATACACATGTTTAGGTTTTTCAAAATCGATGAAGCCCGGAGGTTGAGCTACATATACTTCTTCATTAATGAAACCATTTAGAAAAGCGCTTTTGACATCCATTTGATAAAGCTTTAGATCATTAGCACAAACATACGCAAGAAGTATTCTTATAGACTCTAATCTAGCCACGGGGGCATAGGTCTCATCAAAGTCTATTCCTTCTTGTTGGTTATACCCTTGGGCAACGAGTCTAGCCTTGTTTCTAGACACTACTCCGCTTGCATCTAATTTGTTTTATAAACCCATTTGGTTCCTATTATGGTTTGATTACTAGGTGGAGGACAAGTGTCCAAACATCATTAGAAACAAATTGATTTAATTCTTCTTGCATAGCCATTACCCAACTCTCATCTTTTATGGCTTCTTGTGTATTCTTAGGTTCTATGGTTGAAACGAAACAAAACAAGCTACTTTGGTTTTGAACTTGAGACCTTAATGTTCTTTCGCTTAGCTTTCCTATGACCTTATCTACGGGTGATCTTTGGACTCTTTAATGTTTATGACTTCATCATTTAAAGGTTCTTCTTCTTTATTTATCTTTTCTTTATTACTATAGCTTCACTTTCTACAATCTCGCCATCGACAAGAGTGCAGAGGGTTTGGGTGGACTTTCATCAAATTTTATATTTAATGACTCTTCTACCTTCATTGTTTCTTTGTTTAATATGACGTAAGCTTTGCTATTTGGAGAGTAACCTAGAAAGATACCTTCAGTTGATTTAGGATCAAATTTAGTAAGGTAATCTTTAGTGTTAAGAATAAAACATTTGCTACCAAAGACTCTAAAGTGATCTAACGTAGGCTTTTTGCCTCGGAGTAACTCGTATGGAGTTTTACCTAAGATTGGTCTAATTAAGACTCGATTGAGTATGTACGTTGAAGTATCAACGGCATTGCACCAAAACTTTTGAGGTATGGATTGCTCATTAAGCATGGTTCGACTCATTTCTTGTAGGGTTCTATTCTTTCTTTCAACTACCCCATTCGATTGTAGAGTGCGCGGAGCCGAGAAGTTGTGAGTAATACCATTAGCGTCACAAAAAGCTCCAAATTGCACTTCATTATCGAATTCCCTACCATGATCCGTCCTAATAGACACTATAGGACTTCCTAATTGTTTTTGGATTTTCTTGTATAATATTTTAAAATAATTAAACGTTTCCATTTTGTTCTTTAAGAATTTTGTCCATGTGTACCTAGAGTAATCATCCACTATGACCAAAGTGTAGTAGTTGCCTCCATAACTTTGGATAGCGGATGGACCAAATAAATCCATATGTAGTAATTCTAGACACTTAGTTGTAGACACCATGTTTTCAGCTCTATGACTAGAATGAACTTGTTTTCCTATATTACAAGCATCACAAAAGTGATGTTCATATTTTAACTTAGGTAGATCTCTTACTAGATCTTTGGATGATAGCAATTGAAGAAGTCGCATGTTGGCGTGACCCAATCTTCGATGCCATAAGGTCGAAGTATCATCCATAGATGTAAGACATAGTTTGTCTTTAGGTTCATTACCGATTTTAATGACATAGACTCCATGTTTCCTAATTCCTCTTCCTATGGTTATGCCATTTTTTTAATATCTTACTACCGGTTTTGGTAAAAAGTACGTTGCACTTTTTATCACATATTTGTCCTATACTTAAGAGGTTAAAGTTTAGGTTTTCTACGTGACACACATTGTTAATGGTTAGAGATTTGTTAGAAATCGTACCTTTACCGATGATTTTACTTTTGCTATTTCCAAACACCACATTACCTCCATTGAAGGATTCATATGTGGAGAATAGATCCTTATTACCGGTCATGTGCCTCGTGCACCCGCTAACCTTGACCCATTCATCCGGGTCTAGGCCGACCTTTAAGCACACCTAAGAAAACAATTAACTCAAAATTTTGGTCCCCATTTGTTCATGGGTCCATTAGTGTTAAACATTCCATTCATGTTAGACATGTATGGATAAGATGAGTATGCATTCCATGGAGCAAAGTTTTGAAAAGGAAAACCATTTTGCATATTTGGGTTCCATCCCATTTGATGGTTACTTCTCGGGTAAACATTATTAGGTCTCCTAGATGGATTAGGTTTTGAAAAAGATGGAGCTTTGTTTCTTGCAAAAGTAGGAGTATATTTTGGAGGTGGTTGTCTAGTGATGACATGAGTTGTTTTCTTCCTATTAACGATAACAAACTCAGTTCTTGATGAAGAAGCTACGTTATTACCACTGTTTGCTACAGCAGACCCACGGATCCCTGGCTTAACACTAGCCGATTCCCTTTTGATGGGATCCGCCACAATAGTGGCTGGTTTTTCTAGTGCCTTAACAAATTGTGTTTCTTTGTTTTCACTAGTTGATGGATCAAGTTGTTGAATACCTAAACCTTTTTGGTTGTTGCCGGTTTTAACACTATCTAATATCATATCTAAAGTATTCGTACTCATTCTAGCAATTTTAGAATCTAGTTGATCAACTAGTGTTTGAAGTTGAAAGCAAAGTTCACATTCACCACTTGCTATTTTACCCTTTTCTAAACGTTTTAGTTTTGCTTTTAATTCTATGACTTCTTTATCTAAACGTTGGTTTTGACTTTTTAAAAGCTTGTTTTTGTTAATTAGTTTTAAGCTAATATTGCATAGTTTGTTATATTCATTATGCAATGAGTCGTCATCAAGTGATGAGCTACTATAGTATTCGTGACATACCTCGTCATTTGCCATGAGACAAATTTCTTCCTCCTCCTCGTCGCTCATTCTCCACGTGTCGCTCACTTAACGCTTTTGATCATCCCGCTTGGGACACTTACTAATAAAGTGGTTTGGGTCCCCACATTTAAAGCAAGTACGATCATCTTTTGGCTTTTCGTCCTTTTGCTTTTTCGAAAGCCTTCTTATCATCATATGGTTGTTTGACGATCTTCCTTCCTTCTAAAGAACTTTTAAAGTCCCTTACCGCCATAGCGTACTCCTCGTCGTCACTACTCGAAGAAGAGTTCTCTTCATCGCTTGAAGCCTTTTTGGCTTTAAGGGCAAGAGATTTGTGTTTCTCTTTCACCTTTGAGGCTTCGGAGTCTTTAGCAAGGACAAGCTCGTAGACTTTTAAGTTGCCTATGAGTTCGTCAAGGGTGAGGATTGTCAAATCTTTTGACTCTTCAATCGCCGTCACCTTGGATCTCCACTTCGATGGAAGTGCCCTTAGATATCTCCTAACATGGTTACGGCTAGAAAAAGATTCATCAAGTGCTTGTAAAGATGTAATAATAGTATTAAAGTTAGCAAATGAATGATCTATAATTTCCTCATCCGATATTGAAAATTGTTCATATTGTTGAACAAATAAATCAATTTTATTATTTTTAACTTGTTGATTACCTTGATGAATTACAACTAAAGAATTCCAAATTTTTTAGAGGTTTTAAGCATAGAAATTCTTTCGAATTCCTTTTTGGGTAAAGCATTATACAAAACCATTTTAGCTTCACTATTTTTAGAAAGCTTTTTCTTCATTTCATCATTTAGTTTATCATGAGGTATGTTAACTAAATTTCCTTTATCATCATTTGAGGTAGCCTCAAAATCGCCTTCAACAATAATGTACCAAAGATCAATATCTTTAGACTTCACATATGTTTCAATCTATTTTTCCAATATATAAAACCATTAGTTTCAAGTAGTTGTGGTCGTTGCATAGATTGCCCTTCCTTGTAATTTTCGTAACCCATAGTGATCGAAAAGTTTTAAAATACGGTTTACTTTAAAACTTTTATAAACTTAGCTCTTGATGCCAATTGTGGAAAACTAGAAGGGGGTTGAATAGTTTTGCCGATTTTAAGTTAGTTTCAAAACTTTAGATTCGATAATATGTGAGATCTTATGGATGTAGAGAAAGTATAGATCTAATGATAAAGCAAGTACATAAAGTAAAGCAAAGGGATAGAAATGACACAACCGATTTATAGTGGTTCGGCTACAAGGACACCTTCCTTGCCCTACTCCACTCCCCGAGTC
Organism: Chrysanthemum lavandulifolium; assembly: GCA_022545495.1. Taxonomy (NCBI): domain Eukaryota; kingdom Viridiplantae; phylum Streptophyta; class Magnoliopsida; order Asterales; family Asteraceae; genus Chrysanthemum; species Chrysanthemum lavandulifolium. Next base: position 108,308,087 of record CM040243.1, on the reverse strand, counting down.
ACCTACTCGAGAGTTCAAGCACTATGTCAACAAACTCCTTCACTTGGCGGAGAAGCCTTCACAACGTTGCTTACACCTTTTTCTGGTACAAAGCTAAATACCGAGTCCGTAACATGGTGGACCAAACCAACACGACTATTACACAATAAATATGTGAAATATCAAATACAAGATCTTTGCTACAGAAATCTTGCAGAGGAACAAATCAATCAAGGACCCCTTGCTTGGATGACTTGTAGAATGCTCGTGATCTCGCCTTAGAGAAGGACCTATATGAGAATCACTAAAGAAAGAAAGAAGGAAGTACTCTCTAGATCAAGTGATCTTTTGTTAGAAGAGAATGAGGTTATATGAGAGAATTAGTAAGAAGAGGGTTAAGTTAGAATGAAGAAATGGTTCTCTATTTATAGGCAAATTTGCCATTGCTCCTGGATCCCACGGAACCCTCCCACAAGGGATCCGTCTAGTGTAAACCTAGGGATCCGTGGACGCCCTCTTGCCCATGGGTTTTTGGTTATGGGTCATGGGTTATGGGTTGGTCCATGGTTTTCCTTTAGATTCAATGTATCTAATGAATACATTGTATCTAGTCAAATGGGTATGGGTCAATGGGTTATGGATATGATCCATGGGTCATGGTTTTACCCATCCTAATAAACTATTACAACAAATGATTAATTACAACATTTTTGTATTTAAATGGCTATATGTAAATGTTGGGATATGAAATGTCAAAATCATCAAGAGTTAAAGTCTTTGAAGAGTTAAAGCATCAAGAAGTCAAAAAATCGCTAAAGTAGAAAGTCAAAGTACTGCTCAATACATCAAAGTACTGTATGCTTAAAGGACTGCTATGCAAAGACGTTAAGGATTAATGTGTAAATTCTAGAATGTTCTAAGTTTAATATTGTATTACTTGTCGTACAAGGTTATAATTGTAAACCGTCTAGGGTTATCCTTAAGCCTATAAAAGGACCCCTAGGTTGGCATTAGAATAGACGTGTATTTTAGAGTGTAAGATATAACTTTTCACATACACATCAAACCATAACACAAAGTAGCATATAGATGGAATTCTAGAGAGAGAAAGTTAGAGGTTTAGGGAACTTAGTGAGAGAAAGTGAAAGATATTATTATGAGCTCCAACTCTCTACCTTGGGAGGTAGAGAGTATTTATAGTCTTACATAAACGCCACACTTTGGGCGTGGATCGTGCATACAGTGGGTAAAGACCGTCCGTCCTCCACGGTGTTACTTAACTAAATACTACTAAACTTAAATGAACTATGACTACGAGCTTAACGATTACATATACTTGAGGTGACCGACTCTTTAATACCGGAATTTCTAATTCCTAACAATCTCCCTAAGGAGGTCACCTCAATTATGTACCAAAATTACATTGAATACAAATAGATATAACATTTAACAATTGATCTTGCATTCTTGATGTAGTCCTTTGCTCCTAAGCTCGTAGTCATTGATTCTTCACAATGCATGTTTGGTTATTCCAAGTGGAGGTCTTTACCGATCCACGTGATGATAAGTTTGAGCCATCTTTGAGATCATCACTATCAACAATCTCGACACATCCTTTGTGGTGTTGGTATTTTGTGATGTTGTGACTTTGGGACCGACATGCTCACATTCGGATCATGATATCTTCTCATCGAGTAGCGGAAGCTTTAGTTGATTCATGATATTGGCGCAGCAGTAGCGTAAGCATGGAGTGAAAATATCGAGTCATTGATGCACTAATCATGATTTCTTTTGAGATGAATGTGTTAAGTGAGCATGCGGTGTGGATTGACCGCTTCATTCGATCACCGCAAACGCCGGCGCACACGCATACAACATTAGTAAATAAATCGCACGAAAGTGTCTTTGATCACTTTCGTTGAATTGAGGTACACGCCCACGGTTCCCGCTGATCAAGACAAGTACCGCCTGTGATCGTAGGATTCCTAAGAATCTCCTTGATGTGGTTTCGCGAATGTTCTAGTCGTTCTCAAACCGAACATCTCAAAGAAGACAACACGGAGTGAGTGAACCAAATAATTTTTAAGTCCACCGATTGATGAAAAGAGATTTGAAAACAATCGTATATTGCTCAATAGAAATTGTTTTTGCAATACAACGAAGGTTTTATTGAAAATCAATTATCAATCATAAAATACCTTTTGGTTAGAAAATGAGTACACAAATCAATGTGCTAAAGAAAAGAGTTTTTAAGCACAAAGACCGGTTTTTCAAAGGTATCCGTCAATCCATAACTCGAACCAGATTGATTCAAGAGATTGAATCGCCCCATTGTTTCTGCTCGCTTGTCACATGGTTGATCTATATAATAGATCTCACATGCCACCTACCAGAGCTTGTTTGATGTTGGCTCCAAAAGGCTTTCCATCTTCATTGTGAATATGTAAACACATCACTCGGATGTTCGCAATACCACAAGGATAATGCGTAGGACTCAAGATATAATCTCTTTCCACATTGTGTGAAACATAGAGTCTTCATTGAAAGTGTCCTAATGAGATTTATTGATGATCTCGTGGCTCTAGACTCAATTTGTGCATATTTGGATCCCGTGTCGGAGACTAGGAGAGGTCTCCTTCTTCAATATCAACAATCTCTAAGAGAAAGTCGATAGATAATGTCGGTTCCCGTGAGAATGAAACAAGTCCTTTTAAGAGGAACTTGAGTGGTTTGGAAAGTTGAAGTGCAGCGGCCACCGGGTCCATGACGCCTTGTCTTCAATACCGATGTTACCATCGGTAGCATATGAATGAACCCGTTTACGCCTAAGGTTGAATTAATGGAGGCTATTTGTTTTCACCCTATTTTCATTCAATTCTTTTAATTCTTCAACCCCTTCAAGCTTACCGAGACTTCATAGCTAGAACCTTGTTGGGTTTATTCCAAGACTAGCTCGGTCTTAGTCCGCACTCTTCCCTTATCTCATTTTTCTCCTTTTATCATCATACCTAAGGACTTCTACACTAACTAGTGGATTGTCCTCGGTAGATCCCTCCGGCTTCGGCGGATCATGGGAACCAATACCTAACCTTATCATCCTTATATCACCGTACATTAAAGTAAAGTTGGTCGGTCTATTTGGTATTGTTCATCCGCCATTGGATCCAATAGAAACCATTTGAAAATCAATTCGTATACTTGTGATGTATTATCAAAGCATTTTGTACCGAATTGTTTTTGATATTTTAGAACGAGAACTCCCCTCAACATGTGCATCAAGTATTTGCAAAATGTTAAGCACACGGAGGCAAGAGAAAGAATTAACTTCTTTGATTACCATTTTCTAAAGATATCAACATCACTTCCCATATCAAATCAAGTAAATATAGCATTTCGGGAAGGATGAGGTTTCCATAAATTTTCTCCCCTCAATATGTGCCTCGAGGTTTGAAAAGAGTTTTGCACATACTAGAGGAACTCGCACATTAGGATGAATGATCACGCTTCAAATCAAAGGTTTAAGATAGATGCTCCCCTCAACATGTGCATTGAAAATTTGAAATCGTTTGTCACATGTGGAAGGACAAGATGTACATCCTTATAAAACCATTTACCTAATTATCGCTTTAAGTCCAATTTAAATCACACATTCTCCCCGATCACAATTATCAAATCATTTGAGATTTGTGATCTCTTATAGATTTAAATTGATTTTGAAAGCTTTAAGGAGAATTGTGACTTGATTGTGAAAGCGTTTTAACCGATAAGGATCGGATTTTAAGACTTTACACTCCATTGATAAAACATGCATGTATATCTTTTGAAAACAATTTTAATGCCAAATAACTTTTTAATTTAATTGAAATCATTCTCCCTCAATCAATGACATAGGTTGTTGATTGAGAGATAGAGATTTTGACAAATAAGTCCCGATGATTATCAAAAATAGAGATTGAGTTATTTTTCAAAGCATTTAGTTTTCAGAGATAAAGTTTATAGAATCGAGCATGGAATTTTGAAAACATGATAAAACATGGCTCGTTCTTTCTTTTAAAACCGGTTATTGCTCGAATGACAATAAACCATTGTTTCTCTTTCTCCCAAATTTTTTTTTTTTTTTTTTTTTTTTTTTTTTTTTTTTTAATTCGAACAACATCTAAAGTCCCGTGTCATTCTTTGAATGACAAAGACAAAGACCGTAGATATTATCGAACCGGAAGAAACATGACAAAAAGACAATATTTTTGAAGATTTTTCAATTTTTCAAATTTTATGGATTTTGAAAGTTTTATATTTTTCTATTTGATTTTTGAAGGTTTTATAATTTTGTATTTTGTTTTTCGAATAAATATTTACAAGAGATAGATGAAGATAGACCTTTACTCCTCGCCTTCCTCCTCAAGACGTTTGAGAGTTTCGGTTGAAGGCTTTTCAAACCAAGGCGTGGAAGAATAAACTCAAAACGTTCTCTTGGAAGAGCTTTGGTGAAGATGTCCGCTAACCGATATTCGCACCTCACAAAATATAGTTCCACCACACCTTTTTCCACTTGTTCCCGATGAAATGATGTCGAATGTCGATATGCTTTGCTCTTGAGTGTTGAACGTTGTTGCATGAGAGAGCAATAGCACTTTTATTATCACAAGACAGAGGATTTTGTTGAATTCAAAGCCATAGTCGATAATTGAGATCTCATCCATAAGATTTGAGCACAACAAGATGACATGGCTATGTATTCACCTCCGTAGAGGAAATAGAAGTACTCATTTGCTTCTTTGAAGACCACTCACAAGCTTATCACCCAAAACCGAGCACCTCCCGACGTACTTGACGAGTATCTTGACAACTGCATGATCAACATCTCGATAGGCCGTTAGTGACATACCGGTGTCCTTCGGTACCATAGTCCCATATTGATGGTTCCTTGGAGATACCGAAGACCCGCTTAATCGCTTCAAGGTGCTTTTAGTAGGCTTAGCTCGGTATCTAGCACACATGCACACAGAGAACAAAATGTCTCGTCTACTAGCAAGGAGATACATCGTGATCCAATCATACTCCGATATTTCGTTTGGTCAATCATGATCCCCGAGAGGTCCTCATCTAGTTTGGTTCGGTCAATCATGGGGTGTCAACAGGTCACATGAATCAAATCCAAATTTCTTTAAAATCTCATTGCATATTTAGATTGATTTATGAAAATGCCTCCGGACTTTGTGAAATTTGTAATCCCAAGAAAATGACATTTGTCCCATCATTGACATTTGAAACTTTGAACTCATTTCATTAGAAAACGATCACATTCCATTGGGTCACGAGGCAAAATAATATCATCAACATAAATTTGAACATGAATTAAATGTTTGCACGACTTCGGTGAACAATGTAGGATCAATCGCTCCTTTGATGAATCCGGTTGATAGAAGAAACTTTGACAATGTATCATACCATGCCCTTGGAGCTTGCTTTAAACCGTAAAGAGCCTTCTTCAAACGATAAACGTGAGTAGGATGCTCTTGATTCACAAATCCTTCAGTTGGTCGACGAGACGACTTCTTTAAGATCTCCGCTCGTAAATGCCGTCTTTACATCCATCCGATAAACTACCATGTTCTTACTAGCAAGATTAGCCGAAAGATTCTCGATTGCCTCGATTCGAGCAACCGGAGCAAAAGATTCTTCAAAGTCTATACCTCCTCTTGACGATATCCTTTAGCAACTAATCGAGCCTTGTTCTTCAACACATCACCATGCTCATCAAGTTTTACTTTGAAGATCCATTTTAGAGCTATAATCATAGCACGATCTGGAGCGGTACTAACTCCCATACATCAAGACGATCAAACTCATGAATTTCATCTTGCATAGCATTGAACCAACTATCTTCATTCATAGCGCTTTAACATCTTTTGGTTCGATCTTAGATAGTACGGAGTTGAAGAAGCACCATAAGGCATCGGTTGCTAGTTGCTTCCGGGTTGATACAGACGAGAGGATTTCCAATGATGTTGTCTAATGGATGATCGTGAGTCCATTTTCCGAGGTGTTCATGTGGCATTTGTTGAGGAACCGAGGTAGCCGAGTCGATGTCTCCTCAAGAAGATGGTTCGATGATGATTCGGAGTAGCAAATATGTTTTCAAATGGAGCATCTTCGAGAGTCGCAAAGGGATTAACTTCATCATTGATGCGTAAACATTTCCATGATGTACATTTGAAGAATGATGATTTGTTGATGAGATCAAGGATCGCAGCAGGTGCTTCTTGACTTACGATATTGAGACCGATGGATTGACTTCATTCATCGGAATATGAGCATCCTCTGTTGTAGGATCAAGACCTCATTAGTAGTAGACTCATAAAGTTCATCAAACATGGGATCAAACAATTTCTTTACATCATCTTCGATGGAGGTACATATGGAGTTTCTTGAGAGGAGTTTGGAACAAGGGATGAACCAATAGGACTGCTTTTGAAGTGCGGGTCCCGAATGGAGTGTCCAGAGCCATTTGACCGGTCACCATCAAACGTAACGTGAATTGTTTCCATGATATTTCGGGTTCTTTTGTTGTAGATTCGGTATCCCTTTTGTTTGGTGCATATCCTACAAATACTCCAATGTCGCCTTTAGCCCTAAGTTTGCCCAAGTCTTGACCTCATTAGTTGGATAGCACAAGGCACCAAACACACGAAGGAAAGATAGATTAGGTTTTCTGTTGTGGACAAGTTCATATGGAGTTTTTCCATGAGTGGTGTGAATCGGGAACGATTTTGTGTGTAGCATGCAAGGGCAATTGCTTCACCCGTAGAAACATTGGAACCTTTGAGTAGATCAAGATTGTTCTAGCGGCTTCAACAAGAGTACGATTTCGCTTTCAACTACACCGCTCGCTGAGGGGTTCGTGGAACACTTCTTTGATGGTCGATTCCAACGCTTTCATAGAATTCACTAAGTTGTTTGTTGACAAACCCGCCCATTGTCTGCTCGATAATTCGGCGGTTTTGTTTAGTCTAACTGCAATTGCTTGATGAGTTTGATGATGATATCGAGTTTCATCCTTTGTCCTTAAGAACTTGACCTGTGTGAATCTAGAGTAATCATCAACCACAACTAACACATATTTCTTCCCAAAGATATTCTCGCATCCTCATTGGTCCACATAAATCCATATGAATCATATGAAGAACTTCGTGATGAGTTAGTAGGTTTGGGTTTATGGGCATACTTTTGCTTTTTCCCAATTGACATGTCGAACAAAGATGATCCTTTTCATACTTTAGTCTAGGTAAACCTACAACTAAGTCCTTTCTCGAAAGATCGTTGATGGTGCCAAGTTCAAGTGATTGAGACGACGATGCCATAACCATGACTTTGTTTTGAAGCCTTTGATAACAAGCAGATTGGAGAGGCTCTCATCATGTCATCGATAGAGATGGTGTAAAGATTTGAGCCACGAGTTCCTTTCAACAATTCCTTACCATTAAGATCTCTAACAAAGGGTATGTTTTCTAAAGGCTACTTCTAGATCGTAATCACGAATTGACCAACAGAGAATGATTATGACCTAAACCTTCCACATAATACACTCTAGAGATGACACTATCACCAACAACATAATCTCCATAACCCATAATAGCACCGAAATGATCATTACCAAATCTAACCGTCCCGATGAATTTGCTCACGGTTCATGAGCGTGACCGGTCTCCAAATATATGCTTGGAACAAATGAGTCCAGTGTACCACGTAACGATTTGAACGATCCGCAGCTGAACACGACAAGAATGGATAATCGGATAATTGGGATCCCCATGCAAGAATGGGTTCCATTTGGTTAGTTACAATGGTTGGACCACCCACATCGTAAATAGAAGCATTCATATCGAAAATGAGGTAATGGAATCATTGTGAATAGATGCAATACTAGTGTCTCAGATAGCCCTATTTACGGTGTGACCACTTCTTAGGGAATAGTTCTACCAAGAGGCATCCATTTTCTAGTGGGCATTATCCGATTAGTCTTATGACCAATGTGTATCCAATAAAAGCCTATTCTCAAAATGTTCTTCCCGTGGGTTTCCATTGTTTTCTAACTCTCTTCGCTTTTGCCTTTTAGCCTTTTTAGCATGAATTTTAGCATTAACAAAATTAATCGGACAATTAACATCATTAGGCGTAACATTAACATCACATCCATGATTAGAAATGTAATTCAAGCAATCATCGCACAAGGTTTGCAAATAGTATCGAATTCGAATTAATTACAAGACGCCTATGGCTAATACTAGAATCAACACGATTCGTTTTATTCGATTCAAACTTAAGGTTCCTAGATTGTTCTTCTACTCTTCCAAAGGCACATTCTTAGCTTGAGAGGTCCTATCATTCCTTGTATTGTCTTGAGACTTTGACCGCTCCCTTTAATGTCACCGATTACTCTGTAGAGGAATGGGAACATTAGTTTGTTTTACTACTCTTTGCACCACCGCTTAGATGTGCTGGATTCGAACTACATGCAGTGTACTAAGGTTCACTTTCTTAAAACTAGAGGTACCGAGATTTGTACTCCTAGAAGGCACGCTTGAGTTCTCTTTCTTAGCATTGATGGATCTAGAATCAACTACTCAAGGGTACACTACGATTCACATTCAAAACATTGGGAATCGAGTGCATATCATATTTGGCCTTAGGCATCGAGCATGGAATCAAAGGGTTAACTCTCTCACCTAATGTCTTTGGGCATATTGTGATCAAGCATTCTAAGATTTCTTGAGATCGTTTGGCATATAAGCATGCATGTCCAATTGCATTATCATGTGGTTTCTCTAGCTTATCCTCTTCAACAATCTCACGCAGACATTCTAGGCAATCCTTAAGGGATGAGAAATATGTTTGAATGGCAAGTTTGTTGTTCCTCAGATGAGGGGGGATATATGTCACAGATAAAGCATATTTATTACAAGAGTGATCCTTTGATACTACATTCACCCCATTGGTCATTGGCATTTTCCCTTTTACCTGACTCTTCAGATTCTCAATTTCTTTTTGCAATGAAGCTATTTGTTCGTTGTTTTTGTTACGAGTGACTTTAATTGATTCAAATAACTCATTGAAATGACGTTTAACCTTTTCATTTTCTTCTAGAAAACTTTCGTTTTCCTTTTGTAAAGCATTTACTAGGTTTTGAAGATGAAACGTTTGAGAATTCTGAGAATCTAAAGGAGGAGGCATTTGGGAGCCTGTCATATTGTTCGTTTGACCCTTTAATTGAGAGATTTGGGCTTTCAACTTTCGATCGTGTTGCACCGAGCTTGAATCGCTCATCACGCTTTGTTAATTTGAAAACTCGCATCAAACTCGAGCATCCGAGATGTCTTGATATTTGAAGTTTTGACATTTTCTTTGAGATGTTGATATTTTAGTTGTAAGTTAAAATACTCAACTTCTAGTTTAGAAAATGTTTAACCAAAGTGTCGTGATCATCCGCTCAATTTTCTCGCTTAGTTTAGAATTAGTTTTTCAAGCTCAATGACACGATCATGGGAGACTTTCAGGCCACAGATAATTCATGAAATTTTGAAGCATTAATAGAGCAATTTGAAGCGATGAAAACACATCTTGAGCAACACATTCAAGAATAAGATTCTCATTTAATATATGCAAGTTCTTTCTCTCAATCTCATTATATTTCAGTGCACGCTCATAGTCACTAACTTCAACAACCATTGCATCAAATTCCTTTTCCATTCCCTTAATATCGCTTTCTATTCCCTTTTAAGACTCTCAAAGTGATCTTTCGAAGTTTAAAGAAAGGCATGACCTCGCTTAAATAACATTCTTTCATTTGTTCAAAACCCTTTCTCCTTCGATTATACCAGTGGGTGTGATCCTTTTCTTGCAAGTTTTCTCAAAATCAACAAATAGTTGAAATATAACGATTGGCTAATTAGTGTCTTGCTTTTAGTGGCAATTTTCCTAGGTACAAGATGCATTGGTGTATTAGGGGATACACAATGCTCTAGGCATTTTCCAAAGGGTAGGGTTTGTTTCAACAATATTTTCCGCTTTTCGCTTATCTAAATCCATTTTCCGAAGACTTGTTCGGGAGTCAACAAAGTCCGAGGCTTAAACTTGTTCAAGGAAATCTAGTTTTCCTTTTGTAATCATGAGGAGTGATAATTATTTTTTCTCTTTGCATTTAGGGTCATCTAGTTTTTTGTTCATCCTTTCCCTAGTGACTTCATTTGATTTCTTATCTTCCTCAAAGCACTCAACGCAACTAGGTTTCGCCTAGGCTTAAGGATTTCATTACCATCATAAAGCACCTTATGAGCATTTCTAGCCTTTTAATTACCTCTGGATTCGGTTCCTCAACAAGGGAATGCTATGTTTATCGCTTAAGACTCGATGTTTGGTGACCATGTGAGCAATCAATGGTGTTTCCTTGTATGTACAACTTGTTCTCAAGTTTGTTTTTCAAAGTTTTCGATTAGAAAATCTCTCAAGAGTTTTGATTCCTTAGCATTAAATTCTTGCTTAAGCATTTTCACATTTTCTTGAAGTTCTTGTTTTTGTTTAGTGTTTTAGAAAGTTTTTCTTGCAAGGAATTTAATTCTTGTTTCAATACTTCTTCTCTAAACTTACTTTTTCTAATTCTTCGTACTCACTTGGTTATCCATTTCCGCTCACGAGTGGTCACTCAAACTTAGCACGTTGTTCATAAATAGCAACACGCTCTTTATAGGCATTTAGTTCGTAAATTACGGACTCATCGGAGCACATGCGGTGTATTCATCAAAGACATAGTCATTGTTGACCGCAGAAGATGCATCACTTGGTACAACTTCACTTTCACTTTGTTTCACGTATTGATCGTATGGGACAACATTGTTATTACCCATATTTTCAACATTTGATTCAAAAGTTTCATTGATTGTACTTTGTCATGCATCCGCTGCACATCAACATCATTGTATAGTTTTAATACCTCGAGATGAGTTTGTCCTTGGATGGGCCAGCTTGTGGTGAAGAAGAGATCTTGGGAGAGACCATTGGAGAGATGCTAGCCATAAAGATTGTGTGTGCGAGGGTCCATCATCTACATCGTAGTCGTATGCATCACGGTCGGCGACTTGAAAGGCGCTCGATGATTGTGACCTATCTCCCGAATAGGCCGCTCATCCACATCTCGCATCATAGGTCTTGGCATTGCCCTCAAGAAGAAACAAAGAATTCCTCTTCATCCAACGCAAAGACCATTGTCCCGAGCTTGTGCCAAGAACATCTTATCTCTCAAGTAATCATCATTATGTGGACGCTTTGGAGATGTGCGCCCTTGCAATGTGTCCCTCACCACCACGCTTATAGCATTTGATCGGCTTAGCTTGACCTTGGTTACCATTCCTTCCTCGATTCGATTGCCCATATAGCCTCTACCAAGACCACCCTTCCCCGATCATCTTGTCTTTCCGAACCGGTTGCACCACGATCCTTCCATCTTTAACAAAGAGCTTGATTGTGTGGGTTAGATGTCGCTCGAGGTTGTTGTTGGTTTGTGGGAGAATTCATGTTTTGGCTAATCGGAAGAGCTAGTTGATTAATGAAGCTTCCCACGTGTGCATCAAAGATCGCCTTGTTTGTACATAGGATCGGGAATGAGTTTGTGATTACCATTACCCAAGGGTATGACTTGTGAAGCTTTGGTTGTGATTCCGATGTTTGAGTAGAAGGCGCTTGAATCATTAGACGAGCTTGTCTCTCCCGGGTTAGTTTTGAACCGATTGAGAATCAATTTTCAAACATAGCATGTCTCTCATTCGAAGGAGGAAGGCATAGAGTTGCTCATAGTTTGTGTTCTTCAATCCTTTAGTAAGCTTCACGTGTAACAAACTTGTGCCATTCGGGATTCATGTTGTTCACAAATTTTGAATTCAACTGAATGTTAGGCATAGTCATTCTAATGTTCCTCATGTCATTAACTAACTTATGAAATCTCACATAGTACTCATAGACATTCTCATCCGGTTTCATCTTGAAGTGCTCAAATTAGTCATAGAGTTGTGATTCTCTGTCTTCCATGGTTAATTCGAACCCGAGAGAAGCATCTTTACATTATCCCAAACCGCCTTTGCATCGGTGTTATGATTGATCGACTTGTAGATGTCTTTAGGAAGACCTTGAAGAACAATTTTGAAGCCCCGATATCCGCATCGAATCTCTTTTCTCCTTATCATCAAGCTCATCATACATCTTAGGTCCGCTCCATTCCGTAAACAGAGTACCATCTTCATTCGTATCAAGTATGTCTCTAGTCGTCTCAACACGATATGGTCCTTCATCAATGGATTTGAGAATGTTGACACCATTTTCCTTTCCAAGGCAATACAATCGATTCGTTGAGCCCAAGAATCGTAGTCGGCTCTGTCAAGCATGGGTGGGCGAGTATCCGAGCCACCGCTTGTACATCCTCGCAACAATGGAGATGATGGTAGGGACGTTGGTAGACATGTTAATGCATTATACGGGATTTTATAACTCTATGATTAAACCGGAAATAGATTCTTTCACGGATTTTACTAAATCAAGAGAAACCGTAAACAATCACTCAAGTCGCTAGATGATAATGCACTAAGTCGCTAGAGACAAATGCACTAAGTCGCTACCAATTAATTCGCTAGAAAGCCAAGTCGCTAGAAACCCAAGTCGCTAATGTAAAAGCAAGTCGCTAAGTAGTAACTCGCTATGCACCAAGTCGCTAACCAAATTTTGACAAAGAATTGCCACACAAGTCGCTAGGTATGCAAGTCGCTAAAGAGCAACTCGCTCTGCACCAAGTCGCTACCACAAGTCGCTACCGTAGTGGAGAATCCACTACTTGTACTTTAACTCGCTAGATCTAACTCGCTACTTTCAACACCGTAAGTCGCTACAAAATGTGAAGCAAGTCGCTACCAAGAAAATATTCCGTGAGCTAAGTCGCTAGCTTGAAAAACCAAATAAACATCACTTTTCAATCCAAAACAACCCAACCAAGATGATTCAAGCTACCAAATGAAAACCTAAACACTTTTGATGATTCTAAACATAAAAGTACCAACAAAATTCAAACTTTAACACAAGAAATCAACCAAATGATGCAAAACCACTAAACTTTTTCAAACTCAAAACCACCTAAAACCACTATAAATCCAAAGATGTGCAAGATATGATCTAACCATGGCTCTTGATACCAATTGTAAGATATAACTTTTCACATACACATCAAACCATAACACAAAGTAGCATATAGATGGAATTCTAGAGAGAAAGTTAGAGGTTTAGGGAACTTAGTGAGAGAAAGTGAAAGATATTATTATGAGCTCCAACTCTCTACCTTGGGAGGTAGAGAGTATTTATAGTCTTACATAAACGCCACACTTTGGGTCGTGGATCGTGCATACTGATGGGTAAAGACCGTCTGTCCTCCACGGTGTTACTTAACTAAATACTACTAAACTTAAATGAACTATGACTACGAGCTTTCTAACGATTACATATACTTGAGGTGACCGACTCTTTAATACCGGGAATTTCTAATTCCTAACATAGAGTTTTAGAGAAGTACGATATTAGAGTTTTAGAGTTGTTAAAGAATCTGCATAACAAGCAGATTTAGAGTTATTAATAATATCGTTGAAAGTTAAAGTTAATTCTTCTTAGCTTTGTTAAGTAAATTCCGCATACTTAATAGAGTTTGCTCAGTGTTTCATTGTTAATAACTTAGGATTTATCCGAGGTTATTAAACCCTTAACAAGCTATATAAGTTAGTTTGGTTAGAGTATATCGATCCAACAAGTGCTATCAGAGCTTGTGTGGAAACTCTGACTAAGAAGAAACCTTAAAACCTAGTTAACAACAAAAACCTTAAGATGTCGACTGAAGCTGCTCCACCCCCATCCATCACCTCACTAAGAATACCAATCATTAAGAAGGGAGAATACGACCTATAGAGTATGAAGATGAGGTAGTACATTGCTATTACGCACCATGCACTATGGAATGTAATTGTCAATGGTAATGAAGTAGTTCCAACCTCAGAGATTCCTGGACAACCTAAACCACCCAAAGTCGCTTTTACTTTGCAACAATAAGAAATCAAGAGAAGGCCCTCAACATACCATATCTCGCTATTCCCGATGGTCATCTACCCAAGTTCCATGATGCTAAGGATGCAAAGCAACTCAGGGTCGCTCTCAAGACAAGGTTTGGAGGTAATGATGCTTCCAAGAAAATGCACAAAACTGTTGAAGTAGCAGTTTGAAACATTCAACGTTGGAGAAAGAGAAGGCCTTGATGTCGCCTATGATGATTCCAAAATCTTCTCAAGATGTTTGAGCTATACAAAGCGAGGGTTTCAGTTGAAGATGCTAATCTAAAGTTCTTAAGGAGTTTGCCATCGACATGGCATGTGATTGCTACTATGATCAGAGGACAACCTGGTTCGGATATTATGGACTTTGATGATCTTTACAATCATCTGAAGGTGTATGAGCATGAGATGAATGGCCAAACTAGTTCAAAATCTCACAGTATTGCCTTTTTGTCATCTGAAAAGAGAGGTAGCACTTCCACTAAAAGTATTGCTTCTCCTACTCAAAGTACTGTTGCTCAAAGTATTGTTGCCTATTCTACCCCCACCTTTGCTCAACAAGCCTCACCAACAAATACCAATCACTCAGATGAAGTCGTATGCTCATTCTTTGCACAGCAAGCTACTCTACCTGTTACTTATGAAGAAGATTTGTCACAAATTGAAGAAGATGCTCTTGAAGAAATTGATATCAGGTGGCAAGTTGCTATGATCACTGCAAGGATCAGGAAGTTCATGAAGAAGACAGGAAGAGACATTGACTTCAAACCAAAACAGGGAATAACTTTTGACAAGTCCAAAATTGAATGCTTTAATTGTCAAAAGATCGGACATTTTGCAAGGGAATGCAGGTTTGCTAAATATCAAGCAAACAGATGATCGAGAAACCAAAGCTTGAGCTAAAAGAAATTCCTATTACAGAAACAAAAGCTTTGGTTGCTCAAGAGAATCTATCAGAGGTTGACTGGAGTGTTGAGTTTGATGATGAACCAGTAACCTATTGTATGGTAGCTGTGGAGGAATCAGTGGAAGAGTTTGATTGGAGCACAACTTTTGAAGAGGAACCTGGACATGCTGCTTTGGAATCCAGAGATGGTCTAGGAAGCTTTGATTGGAGCATGGAGAATGAAGATGATCCTGTTCTACTTGCTATGGTAGCCACTTCACCAAATTCACCCCTATCTCTGAGGTATGCTCTAAGTGTCATAATTTTTATCAAAAAGTGCTAAATGATTATGTTACTGAAAGAGATAATTATCAAAGGGCTAGGTCTGAGGTAGCTGGTTATCAAATTACTTTAGAGTCTATGGAAGCCAAAATAATAACTCATGAAAATAATGAAATGGCTTGGGCGAAAAGTATGAACAACAGATTATCGCTTAAAATTAAGTGAATGGAAGTTAAATTGTAAAATTTCTGAAATTGAGAAACTGACTAAGGAGAGAGATGAATTGTTAGCAAAGTTTGGTGCTTGGAAAGAATCTGGTCTTTCTCATGTCACTTATGTTGAAAAACAGAGAAGGGCTTACAATAGAACTGGACTAGGTTTTGGTATGGATTTCAGTAGCATAGAAGAAAACCCACCTAGTGATAAGGATGACCTTGATTTTGAGGATATAACAACTAGTGATGATGAACTTATTAACTATGTAGACACATCTAGTAATGAGGAATCACTTAGTGAACCACCTCCTAAATATAAGAAAGACAAAGGTTATCATGCTGTCCCACATCCCACTGGTAGTCATCAACCTATTAGACTTGATGTTTCCTGTTTTGGAGTAGACAATCTAGAGTTTAGGAAAAAGCTTACTGGTGAATCTAGGTCTGAAACCCCAAAAGAAATAGCTGAGACACCTAAGGTAGATGATTTTAAGAGTCAGCGACCTTCAACTCAAAGTATCGCCACATGTTCAAGAAGACCTTTAGGAAAACCTTTTCAAAATCTTGCTAAACCTTTTGGGATAATTTTGGTCAAAACAGTTTTAATCATTCACCTAGAAAGACATAATAGTTTTGGTCATAGACATAGAGGAAGCAATTTTGGGAGTTTGGGTCAAAATTGTGTTTTGTTTGTTATAGTCCCGATCATCGATTAAGCACCGTGACTTTCACTCGAGTACCTAAGCAAATTCCCAAAGAATGTAATCGCCAACCAAAACCAAGGGAGACTAAACCATTTGGAATCATTCACATAGGGTTAACCATAACAACTTTTCACAAGACTATAGGTACCCTCACCGAGAAGACCTTTTCAAAACCGCCAAGACCTTCAAACACTTTCCAAGGTGTTGTTAAGCCAAAACCAAGATTTCTCAAAGTCTTGCTCGATTTCACCAAACACCTTTTGGAATAGGAACCCTAGGAGATCTAATTACTATCAATCTAGAAGGCGTTACAACTCAAAGAAAGTAGATAGATCAAGGGACTCTACACCAGAAGTTAAAACCAAATGGGTTAAGAAGGAAAGTACTGATGGGGAACAAACAGTACTTTCAGTAAGTGAAAGTGAAACAGAGATTTTGGTTGATAATAATAAAGTAAACTTGAATGAAAAAGATATTTTTATTGAAAAACAAACACAAGTTTTGGAACAACCAAAGATAATTGATCATGTGCTTAAAGACAGTGGCAATTACATACTTAAAGAATTTAAGTATGTAACTCCACAAGGGGAACACAAGTCAGTAATGGCTTGGGTTCCTAAAATTAACTAACTCTTTTATCTTTGTGCAGGGCAACCCAGAAGAGGAGCTTAAAGATCATCTAATTGTGGATAGTGGTTGCTCTGGAAGCATGACAGGAGACAAGGAGATTCTGTCAGATTTTAAGTCATATTGTGGAGGAAGAGTTGCATTTGGGAATGATGCTAGTGGAGGTAGAATTAGTGGGAAAGGAACCATCAAGGCAGGAAGCATAGATTTTGAGAATGTTAGATATGTGAAGGAGCTCAAGTTCAACCTGTTGTCGGTATCTCAGATCTGTGACAAGAAGTATCCTGTGCTATTCACTGACAAGGAATGTCTTATTCTTTCCCATGAGTTCAAACCTGTTGATGATCACTTGGTAATACTTAGAGTACCAAGAACCAATGATGTGTACAATCTTGATATGAGGACTCTTAGCTCTTCTGAAAGAGCAACATGTTTAGTAGCAAAAGCAACACTCGAAGAAGCACATCAGTGGCATAGAAGATTGGGCCATGTAAATTTCAAGAATATCAACAAATTGGTCAAAGGAAATTTAGTTAGAGGTTTACCCACTAAAAATTACAAGAATGATCACTCCTGTTTGGCGTGCAAGAAGGGTAAACAACACAAAGCTTCATGCAAGAAGCTTGAGGAAAGAACTATTAGAGAACCTTTGGCGTTGTTGCACATGGATCTATTTGGTCCTGTTTCTGTTACTAGTCTAAACAAGAAAAAGTACTGCTTGGTTGTGACAGATGATTGCAGTAGATTCAGTTGGGTATTTTTCTTGGGATTTAAAGATGACACCTTTGATGCTATTCATGATCTGATAATAGCACTTGAAAACCAACTGAGACTTAAAGTAAGAGGTATTAGATGTGATAATGGGACTGAATTCAAGAACAAGCTTATGGATGAATTTTGTGCTAACAAAGGAATCAAGAGGGAGTTCAGTATTGCTAGAACTCCACAATGTAATGGAGTTGCGTAAAGAAAGAACAAAACTTTGATTGAAGCAGCGTAACTATGCTTGCGATTCATTATTACCTATTTAGTTCGGGTCAAGTCATGCAATCTTGCTTGCTATGTACTTAACAGAGTATCAGTTACCAAACCTCAGATGAAGACACCTTATGAGTTACTAATGGGAATCAAACCCAACATTCGTTTTCTAAAACCTTTTGGATGCCCTCTGACTATTCTTAACACAATTGATCATTTGGTAAAATTTGATGGCAAGTCAGAAGAAGGATACTTATTGGGTTACTGCACCAACAACAAAGGATTTAGAGTGTACAACAGAGTCACCAAGAAGGTTCAAGATTGTCTTCATGTTGAATTTTTAGAATATCAAGAAAATCAGAAGGGTAAAGGTCCTGATTGGATGTTTGATCTTGAAGTTTTGACTCCTTTTATGAACTATGTACCTGTTAGAGAAGAAAATCAACACATACACAACGGAGAAGATTTACATATGTTGTTCATGGAGTTCATATTAGACCCGATGTTGTTCCCGATGAAGAACCTATAATTGTTGAGAAGGAGAAAAGTACCGATGAGCCAAAAGCTACATTATCTCAATGAAGATCAAGCTATTCAAGATGAGCTTAATAGGATGCTTTTCAAGATGTCATAGCACAATCTTATGATGATGATCAAAGAAGAGCTTATGAAGAAGAAAAGAAAAGAACAAGTCTGCAGAGTACACTCACAAGACTTTGGGTGACATGATTTTCGATCAAAATATCACTGCACTGATTGACAGCACTTTGGATGATTTGGATGATCCTACCATGCATGGCTTAGAAGACACTGATGATGAATTTGAAGATGAAGGTATTTTCTCAGATTCTAATGAAGGTGCTGATTTTACAAATTTGGATGATAATGTTGAAGTTCCACAGACTCCTATTTTAAGAGTTCATCAGAATCATCCTACTGATCAAATCATTGGACCTTCTACCTCTGGAGTGCTTACAAGGACCAAAGCTAAGGGTTTCTAAACCTCACAATGCTTTACTTAACTTTGTTTATAAACAGAATAGGCTAAATCACAAGGATCATCAAACATGCCTGTTCACTTGCTTTATCTCTCAAGAAGAACCCAAGAATATAGCTCAGGCATTATCTAAAGAAAGTTGGGTTGAAGCCATGCAAGAAGAACTTCTTCAATTTAAACTTCAAGAAGTTTGGGTACTATGTGATCTACCTGATGGAAAGAAGGTCATTGGTACAAGATGGGTGTTCAGAGTCAATAGAGATGAAAGAGGGAATGTCATCAAGAACAAGGCAAGGTTAGTAGCTCAAGGCTACAGACAAGAAGAAGGAGTAAATAATGATGAAGTATTTGCTCCTGTAGCAAGGATTGAAGCCATTCGAATCTTCCTTGCTTTTGCATCATATATGGGATTTCAGGTTTATCAGATGGATGCCAAGAGTGCCTTTCTCTATGGCACTATTACAGAGGAGATTTATGTCAAACAACCTCCTTGTTTTGAAGATCCTACCCATCCAAACAAAGTTTATAAATGGTTAAGGCTCTTTATGGCTTACATCAAGCACCTAGAGCTTGGTATGAAAGGCTCTCTACTTTCCTATTGCAACATGGTTACAGAAGAGGAGCAATTGACAAGACTTTGTTCATCAAGAGAGATAAGAAGGATATCATGTTAGTTCAAGTGTATGTAGATGATATCATATTTGGAGCTACAAAACAATCCATGGTCAAGGAGTTTGAGAAGATGATGCATAATGAATTTCAAATGAGTTCAATGGGTAAGTTAACTTTCTTTTTGGGACTTCAAGTTAAGCAGTCAAAGGAGGGAATTTTCATAAGTCAAGACAAGTATGTATCTGACATACTTAAGAAGTTCAATTTTGATGCTATGAAGCCTGTTACTACACCTATTAAATCTATCAACTCACTGGGAAAGGATGAAGATGGACAACCTGTTGAAGTCAAGTTGTATAGATCTATGATTGGTTGTCTTATGTACTTAACTGCATCTAGGCCTGATATCATGTTTGCTGTTTGTTTATGTGCACGATATCAAGTCTCACCTAAGGTCTCTCATATGAATGCAGTGAAGAGAATTTTCAGTTATTTGAAACAACAACCTAAGTTAGGGTTGTGGTATCCAAAGGATTCCCTTTTCACTTGGAAGATTTTTCGATAGTGATTATGCAGTGACAACTATGACGGAAGATCAACTCTTGGAGGATGCCAATATCTTGGAAGAAGATTAGTTTCATGGCGGTGTAAGAAGCAAACAATTACAAAGAACATCCTCTCATCAAGGTAATATGTGGTCACGCGCAAGTCGTTGTGGACAAGTTTTGTGGATGCATATTCAACTCTTCGATTATGGGTTCAACTTCAAGAATACTCCTATCAACATTGATAATGAGAGTACCATTTGCATTGTGAAGAATCCAGTTTATCATTCCAAGACCAAGCACATTCAGATTAGGCATCACTTCATCAGAGATTGTTATGAGCATAGGCTTATTAATGTTGTCAAGATACATACAGATGATAATGTAGCTGATTTACTCACCAAAGGATTTGATGTTTCAAGATTCAATCACTTGGTGGTAAGCATTGGAATGATTAATTATTGAGTTACATTTAAGGGGAGGACTGAATGGTTAGTTAGACAGTCATGTGCCTTGCTTAAAGGGAGGCAATACAATGCCCTCATGGAGTGTTTGTTATTATAGAGAAGAAGATAGAAAAGTACTGATGTTTTGTCCTCTGAAAGTACTGCTCTGAAAGTACTGCTCTGGAAAGTACTGCACACGTGGAAAGAACTGCTTGTCTTATCAACATACTGTTCCAACAGTTAAAAAGAAGGGTAAATTCAAATAACGGTAACTTTGTTATTATGGGCTGTAATTTTTTTTGAATCTTACCTATAAATAACTACTTTCCGATTTTCCCTCTTATCTTTATTCGTATCAATCTTTTCCATATTTCTCTCTCTCTCACACACTTACGTATTCAAGAATCAATATCTTTTCCAATCATCCATGGTAAACCTACACACAGTTTCTAAACACAACATGGTGGCGAATATAGATAAAATACGTCACCAGAACAAGATATTCCTATTCCCTCATCATCTTCTGGAGGAGACACTGCTACTATACCCCCTGAAGGTTTGGTGTTAGATAATTATATTCTGACAAGAGAGTTAGTCAGATTGAAGAAAACCACTAAGGCTCAAGTCGCTCGGATAGCCTTATTGAAGATCAAGTTTTGAAAGTTCAAGAACTCTGTTTGGCCTTGGTTAAACATCACGGTTATGGGTCAAAGTCAAAAGAAGAAGCGAAGGCATTTTAAGAAGACTTCTCTGGGCAAAAGGTTCCTCAACATTCTTCATCCAATTGGGGAGGAATTTAGAAGAAAAGAATTTGAAAGAAGATGTTGAACTATATAAAGAAAAGGAGAATGAACCTCAAAGCATCAAGCACATGTAAATCTTCAAAGCATCGAGCACAAGGAACGGTGTTCAAGGTATTGATGATCAAGGTGTCACGATCAAAGTACTGGTTTTCAAGGAACATCTCGACAAGAATTAATTACACCAAGGGTGTTAGATTTTGAAGAAGAAGCTGGTCCTTCAACAATTCCACAAGAAGAAGAAGCTGATATACTCAAACCAATACACACTGCAAGTGATGATGAAACTATTGCTGAAATATTGCATGATTTATCAAAACCAAAGGGTGTTAGCATTCCAGGAGTTGCTGAAGAACAACATCAAGTTTCTCAATCTCAACCTGTGTTAGATCCTAAAGATAAAGGGAAAGGTAAAATGATTGAAACAAAGAAGAAAAAGAAGCCTACTTTAGCACAACTAAGGGTCTTTGAAGTTGCTAGGAATGAGGAAGCAACTAGAAAGGTACAAGTTGAATTGAATGCGTTGAAGTTGTTATTGAAGAAGCTAAGGATAAAGAAGTAGCTAAGAAATTGCAAGAAGAATTGAATCTCAAGTCAGTACCATTAAAGACACCTATTCTGTTTCTACTCTACCAAGAAGACCAAATCGTGCTAAAGAAAGAAATGGAATGATGGCTTATTTAAAAGTCAAGGATATATTGGATTGCGAAGTTGAATTATGTTGAGATGAAACAATTGTATGAAGTCGTTAGAAAGCTTATCGAAAGCATGTTGATAGTATCAAAGATTTTAAAGATGATGATGCTCGAAAGAAGATGATAGAAAAGGAAGCTTAAAAGATAAAGAACAATCAAGTTGAAGATGATCACCATCAAAGAAGGTCGAGTTAAGGTCCGATCTGATGATGAATTAAGGAATTACTTAAGAGTTGTAGAATTTGAGTATTCTAAAGATGATGCGAGAAAAGAAGATGAAAAGAAGAAGACAAAATCACCAATAACTACTTTTGAAGTTGTAGAATCAAAGGATGGAAATTATCGATGTTTCATAGAAGATGAAAGCTTGAGTGTTTAATATGCTATGGGATCTATTGCACATAATAGATAGAGAGGATTTATTTCATTTATATCATTTGGTGCAAGAATATTTTGAACACATTCCATCGAAGGTGTTGGTTTAATCTTGCTTGGAGATCTCACAACCGCTTTGGGAAATCAAGAATCAAGCAATCGATGAGATTTGGAAAATCAAGAAGAATGGGAGATTATCAGCTGGAGATTCTTTGAAGAATCTGGAGTACATGTTTTAGAGTTAGAAGATGGAACTATGATTCATATGTTAGCAGATAGAAGATATCCGCTTACATCAGATCTTATGAGGAGAATGCTTGAACATGGTATGGAAGTTGAAGAAGATAATAAAACTGCACTTATGGTCATCAAATTGTTTATCAGATGGACAACAATGGCTGAGGATGAAGCATAAAATACTGGTATGATGTTTATAATATATAAAGTTTTGAAAAACAAAGTACTTTATCCAAAGTACTGCTGAAACAAACAGTACTTTAATCAAAAGTACTGCTTGCAGTATAAACTAGTAAATGTTTTTGAAAGAAAAACTTTTGTTAAGTAAAGAATATTTTGAAACAAAAGTTAACAAGCAACAATGGTTTTTGAGATGGTTATAATAGTAGGTTATCAGTTCACCATGTTTACAAAAGAACTGGCTAATCCATGAGCAAACGGCTCTGGTAAAGATATCTCAAATCCGTTATATAGTTGACAACTAGCTAATAAGTTGTATGGTACTCAACTCACCATATCAGCAAATGTAAAGAGTTGGCTAGCCTACAAGAAAATGGTTTATGGTAAAGGCTATGGAAAAACCATTTATATGGTAATTAGTTCACCATGGTTGCAAGAACTAACTAGTCCAAAAGGGTACAACTTTTGGTAAAGACAAATCAAATCTGTTGATAGCTGATGATTTGCTCAAAATCATATGGTTATCAATGTACCATGGTCTTAAACACCTAAACATTTGGCTACTCCAGAGTTAATGGCTTTGGTAAAGAGATATCAAAATCCATTAAATTTCAATGATTCACCTCTCACAGGAGTTTACACACCTGGAAGTGATGAGAATAGACTGAAACTTAAACTGAACTGATGTACAAATTGTCATATGTTGCTGAGTTGCTGAAAAGATGGAGCTTGCTGAATGTTGTTGAGAAAGAATTACAAAGATAAAGATTACTTTGATGAAAGCACAGAAATTACAAAGACAAAATCTGAAGATAAAGATACAATCCTTGAAGACAAAGATGTTAAAGTCAAATATACAAAGGAACTTGAAGTCAAACAAGTAGAATTCAAGTTAGGGGAGGATTGTTGGGATATGAAATGTCAAAATCTTGAAGAGTTAAAGTGTCAAGAGTTAAAGTCTTCAAGAAGTCAAAATCGCTAAAGTAGAAAGTCAAAGTACTGCTCAATACATCAAAATACTGTATGCTTAAAGGACTGCTATGCAAAGACGTTAAGGATTAATGTGTAAATTCTAGAATGTTCTAAGTTTAATATTGTATTACTTGTCGTACAAGGTTATAATTGTAAACCGACTATGGTTATCCTTAAGCCTATAAAAGGACCCCTAGGTTGGCATTAGAATAGACGTGTTTTTTAGAGTTTTAGAGAAGTACGATATTAGAGTTTTAGAGTTGTTAAAGAATCTGCATAACAAGCAGATTTAGAGTTATTAATAATATCATTGAAAGTTAAAGTTAATTATTCTTAGATTTGTTAAGTAAATTCCGCATACTTAATAGAGTTTGCTCAGTGTTTCATTGTTAATAACTTAGGATTTATCCGAGGTTATTAAACCCTTAACAAGCTATATAAGTTAGTTTGGTTAGAGTATATCGATCCAACAGTAAATGCTTTACAAAAATAACATGTATCCTTATAATTGTACTTAAGATAACATTATATTTGTTATCAACAAAACACAAAGAGATCGCAAAATATTAATAAACGTTTTTACGGTTTATTTGTATTAACAATCTTCTTCCTCATGATGATCTCTATTGGGGTTTTCAATGGCATAGTTATGTCCTATCGTGCATCTTTCTAAGAAGTCATCTTGCCCCGAGTTGGTTCTATTTTCTGGTCCTAGTTTCACACAATCTTTATAGAACCCAAATATCTTATTCATCACATAGTCTACTCCTCTCTTCTTATACTCCTCATTCCTATAGTAGACCGATAACTTAAGTTCCTTTTCATCATTAGATAGTGATGAAAATTTCTCAATCTTAAATGGCATTTGGTAAGCAACGTCATCGGACTCATCCTTGAATCTAACTATCCCTAATGATGGATCATAAGTCATCCCGGTGCTTTCTATGGATGGCTTTCCTAGAACTACATGGGACAAGCTAGGATCTATAGTCGTACTAATATCCTCCACAATCTCGAAATCCGTAAGGTACGTGAAGCTACCTACATAGACGGCCAATCCCTTAACTCTACCAAGGAAATTACATCTAAGTCTAGGATCATTGGGGTCTTGCCTATTTGGGATAGGTTTTTTCATCACTCAATTATAGTATGTGCTAGTCATGATGTTTATTGAGAACTTGCGATCAATGTAGGCCTTTGCCACGAAAAGATGTCCTATGCAACATGGTATGTTGAGATTTCTAGGATTTCCAAAGGTGATTCGTGGGCATCTCCTAATATACATGTGACGAAGGTCGCACACTAGGTGTGGGTGGCATGAAAGTTCCTCTTCCGTAGGAAACTTATTGAAGTATTCATCACCTACTTCGTTTATTTCATCCGTTGATTCATCCTTAGGAGTCTCACTAACCTCAAGTATCATCTCATGGTTCGCTTCATCACTATTCCTATTTGGTTTCACTTGGGTGATGGCATTGACGAAGTGAACATGCTTTGATGAAGACGGGTCCCTAGTTTCAAAGT
Organism: Chrysanthemum lavandulifolium; assembly: GCA_022545495.1. Taxonomy (NCBI): domain Eukaryota; kingdom Viridiplantae; phylum Streptophyta; class Magnoliopsida; order Asterales; family Asteraceae; genus Chrysanthemum; species Chrysanthemum lavandulifolium. The sequence goes on along the minus strand of CM040243.1, from coordinate 108,282,904 downwards.
ACTTGCTCGGGTCCTTAATCTTAACACCGGAAGCTTTGGGAGAATGAGTAGAGATGGCATTAACCTTTTCGATGGTCTTCCTATCATTATTGGTTATGGCTTTCAAAAGGTTATCTATCTTCCTATCCATCTCGACTTGTTGTTGGTTAAAGCGGTCCGAAAGCTTGGCTATTTGGTCTTCTTGAGATGTAACTAGGTGTTGCATCATCCCTTCTAGGTTTTGTTGACTAGGGCCATGAGAGCTTTGGTTGTGTGTTGGGGCCATGGGGAGTCGTTAGAGGTGAATTTTTTGGTTTGACCCCAATTATAGTCGGGTTTGCCCCTCCATGCTTCTCGGGCTTCATTGAAAGTTCTAGGTCCGGGTGTTATGGGGAATCTTCCTCCCATTCCATTGGTATGCGAGGATGCGTAATCCACGGAAGCTTGTTCGGGGAGTCTCGTGAAATTATGAGTGTCATGGGGACCACTACATAACTCACACAAGGAAGAGACCTTGTTCACTTGGCGTGAGGGCTTGGGAGTCTCGTAAGAGCTCATTAGGAATCTGACTTGATCTTCAAGTTCGAGCATCCTACGATTGAAAGGTTGTGAGTCAATGGGAGGTAAGGAGATTTCCTTAACGGTTTTGGGCAACTCACGGGGGTCATTCCAACATTCATTGTCATAGAGGGCAAGGTCCTCTATTGTACCCCATGACTCTTCCGCGGTAAGTTCACTAAGTTTGCCACCGGCCGCTTGGTCGATGGTTTGCCTAGTTGAGAGATTGACATGGTCATAAAAGATTTGGACTCGAAGCCAAAGATCGATGCCGTGATGAGGGACTTTATGGAGCAAGTCCTTGAATTGAGTCCACGCCTCGTAGAGAGTTTCGCCTTGACGTTGTTGGAACATCAAGATGTCATTCCTTAGTTTGGTAGTTCTCCCCGGTGGGAAAAATTGGGCGAGGGAATGAGTGGTGAGATCATCCCAACTTGAGATGGATCCGGCGGGAAGTCGCTCAAGCCAATTACTAGCTTGGTACCGTAGAGAGAATTGGAAGAGACGTAAGCGCGTGGTCTCCCATGTGGTAGCATCAAGGTCGATAGAGTCAACGATTTTTAGGAAGTCCTTGAGATGCTGATTAGGATCTTCGGAACGAAGTCCATGGAATGCACATCCATTTTGCACCAACCAGATGGTGTCGGATAGCAGGGCCGTAGTTTGAGCTTGAATGGGGAGCTCAATGGTGTTCCTATAGCCTTGATGGCTCGGTCTAGAATATTCACCAAGAGCACGGCCTCTTGGCAGGTCAAGTGGTGATGGGTTGAGTGGAAGGGGTTCATTTGGTGGAGGATTGTCGTTTGGTGGTGGATTGTCACCCATGGTGATAAGTGACAAGGTTACGAACAAAAAAACGAAGAAAAGGGATAGACTACAACGAAGCTAATGAAAATGAGAAAAAATATTACTTGATATGAATCAAGCAAGGGAACCTAAACGAGATAGAGATCTAACTAGCTATTCTATTCCCCGGCAGCGGCGCCAAAAACTTGATGTGTGTATGAGCGTTCGAGGTTGAGAAAACCTCCTTTTCTACGAGCAAGTTTTTCAACCCTCTAGGCAGTGAACCTAATCGTTGTAATGTAGTATGGGGTAAGCCTCGGGGATTGATATCGTTCTCTAGGGGAATAGGAATGCTAGTAAGAAATATATAACGAGAAGGTGGGGTTGAGGATGATTCTTTTTTTTTTAATCTTTTTTATGGTTTTTTAGAAAGCTAAGGTAAAATCTCGGGGGAATTGGTTGGGGGTGGTACTTCTACCGATTACTCTACTTCTACTAATTATCTAATTATCTAATTACTACGGATAGCTATGTTTAATTGAGGTGTGCTCGTATGATGATTAAAGATGTGTTCACTTAGATACTATTACTCCCTAGTTATGTTTTATTGGTTGGTTGAGTTGTCACGTCCTTTATCTTAACACATTGTATTCCTAAAAGTCGTAGGGTATGCGTATCCCCTAGTTCTATGAGGTTATCTCTCGTATATGATTCACGGAATCGAAAAACCTAAGCTATTCCATCCGTACACCATAACATCATCAAGCATACTCAAGCACTAAATACAACGATAGCCTAGATGCACTCCTAAGCCAATTTTAATTAGGACAAGAAACAACCTAACAGCAATCAATAACTAGGTTTTATAGATCTAAGCAAACACACAAGTAATTTAGCTAGACATGTTAGACAAGTAAGCATACACACAATCAATCGAACATGGGGTATAAATAATGATAAATTGGATTAACAAACTTATCTTGATGTGTAAAAAATAGGGTATGGGACTCTAGAATACTGTCCAAGTCGGACTATAACTGAGTTAGGGTTTGCCTTCCAAAATTCTACCTCTTAAAATACAGAAAAATCGAATTCTATATATAGATTTACGATCTCGATGGCGTCACCTTTTGCATGCGACGCCGTCAGGTCGCCGTAATTAGGGTTTCGTCTGGGCCAATTCATCAATGGGACGATGTCACTTGAGAGTTGTGACGCCATCAGTCTTTAGTTGAGACGTCGCCTGAATTCTAGATCTGGGCCGTCTGGAGTGAAAACTGTGAGTGACGCCCTCCATATTTAAAGCATGACGCCGTCAGGCTTTATGACCAGGAATTTCACTGAGCCGTCGCATGCATGTTTTGATCAAGTCTTCATAAAGGGACGACGTTGCCCTTTGGATGGGACACTGTTAGGTTCTGCTGATCAGTCTTGAGTGGCTTCGATCTTGACTTTGCCATTTTCTTTATATATTTGCTCCTTTTCGTCCAAATATGCTTCATTCTAGCATTTTGCTTCCAAAAGACCTAAAAAGTGAAAAAGAACGAAATTAAGCAGTAACGGAAATAAAATGTGTCGAAATAGGGCTTAAATGACCCCCTAAAAGCGTACGTTTTAAATCCTTATCAATGACAATTATAAACTTTATTTTAGCAAAACATAAATCTAGTTAAGTCTTTTGTATATATAGTCACAAGTCTTTCTTAAACAACGTCATTTAACTAACTACAACATTTATTCTACAAGTTTACTTTGTTAAACAATTTAATCAAAATGAAAATGTATTTTTACATCATTACATGGATTATCCTACTGTAATCTAAGATTTCATATCTCTTTAGGATCTTTGAAAGATATGGTAAATATTTTGGTTAGATTATTATTCTAGAATCTTTAAAAGATATGGTAAATATTTTGGTTAGATTATCACTCTAGAATCTTTGAAAGATATGGTAAATATTTTGGTTAGATTTGATAAAATATTTGGATGATTTTCTGTCAGGTCCCCGCGGAACCAAATCCATACATGGATGGATCCCTGGATTTGGATTCGTCTGTTAGCTGGCACTTCTTGCATATAAACAGCAAGCTATACCATGTTGATTTTTGTTCACTTACAAGCATAAAAATAACATACATTCTCTCATTCATCATTTCTAACTCATTCATATTTCATTTTAGCGAGCTTCTTTTGTAGCAAGAAGAACAAAGCATTATCAAAAGACTTACAAGCTTCAAGAGTGTGTTGCAAAGTCTTGTTAGTTCATCATAGTGTGAACTATAGTTAGTTCATACATCATTGTTTGTACCAAACCATCATATACCTCTAATAAGGATCGGTTAGTATTTTAGTCCTCAAAATACATAGTGTGACAGAGTGGTTGTACCCTTGTAAAAGAACTCGACATCTAGCTTTGTGTCAGAAATATTGTGTAAGCAACGTGTAAAGGTTTTCTCCACCGGTTAAAGGATCTTGTTGATTAGTGAAGAAAACTCTGAGGTTGGAGACTCAGGGAGTGGAGTAGGGCAAGGAAAAAGAGTCCTTGTAGACCGAACCACTATAAACAATCGTGTTGTGGTTTGATCGTTTCTTTCTTTACTTGCATATTACTTATTGTTTATTATTTACATTAATTCACACAAAGTACTAGAAGCAAATAAATTTTAAAACGGTAAAACTATTCAACCCCCTTTGAGTTTTCCACAATTGGCATCAAGAGCTATGTTACTCAAGATTTTTAAAATTTATTGTATTTTAAAACTTGAAATGATCAATGAATTTTGAAAATTTTAAAGAAGGACAATCTATGAAAAGACCACCACTATTTGAACCAAATGTATTCATCTATTGGAAAAGTCATTTTGAAACATATGTCAAATCAAAAGATATAGACCTATGCTATATAATCATTGAAGGTGATCATGTCACAAGTGGTCGAGATGAGGATACTTCACTCACTAGTCATACTAATGAGCAAAAGAAATTAATTGCAAAAAATAATGAAGCAAAAATGATGCTTTACAACGCTCTAACTAAAAAGGAATTTGAAAGAGTCTTTATGTACGAAACCGCTAAAGAAATTTGGCAATCTTTAATAATCACTCATCAAGGAAATTCACAAGTCAAGAATAACAAAATTGATCTTCTTGTTCAACAATATGAACAATTTTTTATTCCTGAAGATGAAATAATTGATAGTGCATTTGCTCGCTTTAATACTATCATTACCTCTCTCAAGGCACTTGATGAATCATTTTGCAGCGAGAACTTTGTCAGGAAATTCTTTAAAGCACTCAAAATAGAGAGCAAAAATGACGGCTATTGAAGAATCCAAAGATCTCTCAAAATTGTCACTTGAAATCTCAAGGTTCATGAAATGGTAATGGTGAATGATTAAAAAATTGTCAAATGAAAGAAAGAAAAAAGTCAAGTCCATTGCCTTAAAGGCAAAAACAGAGTCAAGTGATGAAGGAGAATCTAGCTCCGACAGTGAAGACGAAGAGTATGCCATGGCCGTGAGAGACTTAAAAAAATTCTTTAAAAGACGAGAAAAGTTTGTTAGACAACCTCGAGAAGACAAGAAACCTTTTCGAAAAGATCGTGATGATAAGAAAGGAAAAGGAGAAAGAAAATGCTTTAGATGTGGAGACACAAGTCATCTCATAGGAGATTTCCACAAGCCACCCAAAAACAAGAATCAAAGGGCGTTTGTGAGTGGCGCTTGGAGTCATAGTAAAGATGATAACGAGGAGCCAAAGAATGACGAAATTGCTCTCATGGCTCATGACTCAAAAGAGGTACAATATGACTCATCTTACTCCTCTATTGACGATGATACATTGCAAATAGAATATAACAAACTATGTGAACTTGGGTTAAAAAAAAGTAAAGTAACTCCCAATACCGTCTTCCACGGGTTATGGGTCCCAATACCGTCTTCCACGGTGTATGGGGGAGGTTGAGACGTAGACAGCCCTACCCCTACCTAAGGTAGAGAGGCTGCTTCCGGTTCTACCAAAAGTAGAAAAGGACCTCCGGCCTTGCAAGGGCTGGGGATCGAACCCTTGACCTCTGTCTCCAGAGGCAAGGGTGTTAACCACTTGATCCAACCTTGCTCTTTCTATGTGAACTTGGGTTGAAAATCATAAAAAAAACAAAATTTTAAAGGCTAAAAAGGAATTTTTAGAAAATGAAGTTTATGAATTAAAAGAAAAAGTTAAACGTTTAGAAAAGAGTAAAGCCATCGACAAAGCATGTATATCATGTCAAGAACTTGGGCTTGAAATTGAGAAACTTAAACTCACACAGGATGAGCTCATTAAACATAATTCTAAATTAAAAAAGTTTGATAAAATCATTTGTTGTTCGGATGAAATAATGAAAATCCAGAAATTACCATATGATAAAACTGGACTACGATTTATGAAACTAGGAGATCTATGTATTCTAATGAAACAAGCCAAAAAAGTGCAAGAAACTGTCCCAACCACTTCAGTAAACTACAGAACAGATGGAACAAAAAATTTGGTTCCGTCCGTTGAACCTTTTGGTTCCGTGGGTTCCTCAGGAGGACAGAAAGATTGCAAATCGGCTCGTACTGAGTTTGTTAAAGTCACAAAGAAATTTAAAGTTATTACAAATGAATCTAAGCAAAAACCATTTGTTACTATAGGAGTAGGACTTGATAAAAATAAGTTTAGATCTAAAACTACTCAACAAAGGCCTCAAACACATATTCCCAAACGCCCCTTTTCAAAAAGTAACTACAATGGACAACCCAACTACCAATATAACGGTTGGAATCAAAATTTCCCTAGACATCATCAAACTCATAACTACATGCCATGGGACTCATATATACCATTCACATACATGAATCAAATTAATGGAATGTTTAACCAAAATGGACCCATGAGATATTGGGGACCAAATGCTTGGGTTTTCATATAACTCAGGTATGCTTGAAAGTCGGATTGGAACCAGACGAATGGATCAAAGATAGCAGATGTTCAAGACATATGACAGGAAACAAAAGCCTCTTCTCTTCCTACCAAGCATATGACAGAGGTAATGTCACTTTCGGTAGCAAATTGAAAAGCAAAATCATCGAAAAAGGTACTATCTCTCATGACTCTCTCTCTATTGATGATGTTGGTCATGTTGATAATCTAGGATTCAACCTACTTAGTATTAGTCAACTATGCCGTAAAAAGTATAATGTCCTATTTAGTGAAAACGAAAGTAAAATACTAAAAGACGGAATAACCATAGCGGCATTTTGAAAAACAACATATACGTCATGAAGATTGACAACACATCAAGATACAAACTCTGCCTCACTTCGTTAGATGATTCTTTGACTATTTGGCATAGACGCTTAGGGCACGCTAATATGAGACTTATCCAATCTCTATCATCAAAATATCTCGTTAGGAACTTACCTAAGTTGAAATATGACCAACACTTTTGTGATGCTTGCAAAATTGGAAAACAAGTTTATATTAGCCATAAGGCTAAAAATATGGTGTCTACATCTAGGTGTCTAGAACTTTTACATATGGATTTATTCGGTCTATCCGCTATACAAAGTTATGGAGGCAACTTCTACACTTTGGTCATAGCAGATGATTACTCTAGATATACTTGGACAAAAATTTTGAAAACTAAAAATAAAGCTTTTGATCAATTTGAAATGCTTAGTAACAAAATTCAAAACCAACTACATAGTCGTATTGCGTCAATAAGAATGGATCATGGTCGTGAATTTGATAATGAAGTACAATTTGGAAGCTTTTTTTATGCCAACGGCATAACACATAACTTTTCAGTTACTCGTACTCCACAGTCAAATGGTGTAGTAGAACGTAAAAACCGGACTCTTCAAGAGATGAGTAGAACAATGCTTAATGAACAAAACATACCTCAAAATTTTTGGTGTAACACCGTTGACACTTCGACATACATTTTAAATAGAGTATTAATTAGACAATTTTTGAACAAAACACCAAACGAACTATATAAAGGTAAAAAGCATACGCTAGGATACTTTAGAGTTTTTGGAAGTAAATGTTTTATTCTAAACACTAAGGAAGTAAGGATTACCTCACCAAATTTGACCCAAAGTCTTATGAAGGTTTATTCCTTGGATATTCTCAAAATAGCAAAGCTTACATTGTTTTAAACAAAGAAACCTTAATAGTCGAGGAATCATTAAATGTAACATTTGACGAAATTACACCTCCCTCTAAGACATTACCTTTGGTAGATGATGACTTAGTTGAAAGCCAACTTGTTGAAAACCAAGAGAATCTAGATAACATCAAGGAAGATGAACTATTAAATAAAGATATTGTCAATGTCAAATAATCTAAAAGTCATCCATTAGATAGCGCCATAGGAAAAATTAATGAAAGAACCTTAAGATTACAAGTCCAAAATCAAAGTAACTTGTTTTGTTTTATATCAACCATTGAACCCAAAAATATAAATGAGGCTATAAAATATGAATCTTGGTTATAGCGAATTAAATCAACTTGTTAGAAATGATGTTTGGACATTAGTACCTTAACCAAAAAGCCAAGCTATAATTGGAACAAAATGGGTCTTTCGAAATAAAATAGATGAAAATGGTGTCGTGTCTATAAACAAAGCTAGGCTACTAGCACAAGGTTATAATCAACAAGAAGGCATTGACTACGATGAAACTAATGCTCTAGTTGCTAGGCTCGAGTCAATTAGAATATTACTTGTATATACATGTGCACATGATTTCAAACTTTTTCAAATGGATGTCAAAAGTGCATTTCTAAATGGTTTCATAAATGAGGAAGTGTATGTTGCACAACCTCCCAGCTTTGCCGACTTTGAAAAACCAAATCATGTTTATAAAATTAAAAAGGCTTTATACGGACTTAAGCAAGCACCAAAAGCATGGTATGATCGAGTTAAAATATTCTTAGTTGAACATAAGTATACTATGGGCTTAGTAGATAATACTCTCTTCACTAAGAAAAAGGATTCACATATTATCATTGTTCAAATATATGTGGATGACATCATATTCGGATCAACTTGTCAAGAACTATGTGAGGATTTCTCAAAAATCATGCATGACGAGTTTGAAATGAGTATGATAGGAGAACTAAACTTTTTTCTAGGACTTCAAATCAAACAATTAGAAGACGGGATATTCTTCAACCAATCTAAATATATAAAAGATATGCTTAAGAAATTTGGACTTGAAGATTCTAAACCTATTAAAACACCTATGTCCTCGGAAACTAAACTCACCAAGGATGAAGAAGGTGAATCCGTAGATAACACTAAATATAGAGGAATGATTGGTAGTCTACTCTATCTCACGACTAGTAGAGCCGACATTATGTTTAGTGTTTGTCTATGTGCTCGCTTTCAAGAAGATCCTAAAACATCACATCTTGAAGCCGTAAAATGAATATTTAGATACACTAAAGGTATTACACACTTAGGATTATGGTATCCCAAAGGAACGGGTGTTGAAACCTTAGTGTATGCCAACTCGGACCATGCCGGTGACTATGTCGATAGAAAAAGTACAAGTGGTATTTGTAATTTTGTTGGGCATTGTCTTACCTCATGGTTTTCAAAGAAACAAACTGATTTAACCATCTCAGAAACCGAACCTAAATACGTATCAGCAGGAAAATCATGTTAACAAGCTCTTTGGATGAAGCAAGCCCTCGTCGACTACAAAATTCAGCTTAACGACATCTTTATCCTTTGCGACAACAAAGGAGCTATCGATCCTAGTAAAAATCCAGTTCAACATGCTCAAACCAAACACATTGAAATCCATCATCACTTCCTTCACGACAATGTTCAAAAAGGAAAAATCTCAATCGAGAAAGTATCCTTAGAAGACAACATTGCCGATATCCTAACAAAACCCCTTAAACGAGAACCATTTAATCTTCTTAGACTTGGATTAGGACTAATGGAACCAAATTTGTAGTTGAAATCTTAGCTTAAACCTTAGTTTAACCAAACAAGAAAAAACTAATCAAAACCAAAACTGGTCCCAAGGAACCCTTCGACAACAAGGACGAAACCAAATATTTGGTTCCGCCCAATCTGTGGGTTCCTGGGTCAGTTTTTAATATATTAAACAAACACCCCTTTTTCACAAAACCAAAACTCACAAACGACTGAAACTTCTCTCACACCATATCATAATCAAAATTAATCCTTTCTCTTCAACCAATTTATGCTCCAAACAACACTGTAAGTATCCTAATTACATTTATACTCTTGATCCTGAGTCTAGGGCTTCTACTTTTGCACAAAACCAAAACTTGAGGATTATACATCTTTTTAGATAAATCATGAAGTACATTTGTTAAATTACATAACTAATCATGTTTCTCTTAGTTAAGAATTGCATCTTGTAAGACATTATCATAATTTACTAGAAACCCCATGTCAAATTTTTGTAAAAAGCTTCTCACAATTAGGAAAAATAATTCTTCACATTGTTCATACAAATAAAAACGTTGTATTTAAAACATAACTTGCATAATGTCTCTTGAATGCTAAAGGAAGTACATAATTAATATGTATTTTTTGGTACATTCAACCGAAGCTACATTGAATTAGGAGCGTTTGGGATATCTCTCATTTTGTTACAAAATTCTAATTAATTTCTTTTTATGCATTAAAAGGAGTCGAGATAACCGCACCTCTATATTGTCGTCATATAGGCACACACTAGAACACAATATCAAAATTCTCATTATTCTCGACTAAAATGTGAATTTTTTTGAATCTAGGATCAAACATGCCTCCGGCAACGTTCTATGACTATAAAGACACTCTCAACTACATTCCCAAACATCACAAAACTAAAGGTCTTACTCCAGCTCAAGTCAAAGTCTTTAAGGCTCTAGAAAAATGTTACATTCATTAGGGTAGAACCATTGACCCATCCTTTCTAGAAGGTACAAACATTTGCCAAGAACTTGCAACCATCAGCTTTGATGGTCTCCTAAACATCAATGAACAAATTTGTCGTAGATTTGTTCTCGAGTTATATGCTAGTGTAATTCTCACAACCAATGATCATGGACTCATATCAATTCGATTCAAAGTAAACGAAAATGACTTCAACATACCTCTCAATCAATTTGTGTAAGTCCTTGGAATTCCATGTGAAGATACATGCCTTTACTCGGACAAATGGACTCTCTTAATCCTAGATACCATAGTCCTTGGAATTCCAACTCATTAAGGGTGAACTCCTGATACTCAATTAGATCTGCATACTCTACCCAAGTAAACTTGTATACTCTATCTGGGGGATTAGAAAACTTACTTGAGTGTTGGATCTTGTTGGGTTTATTGATTTGATGATACAAAAAAAGAAGAATAAAACAAGAAGGGCTTAAAGTGACAAAGGAAGAATTCTTCTTATAATGAAGAATGAAACACAAGGGACTTGCTTGATAAAGAAGATATTATTTATTAGTCATTTGTAGTCTTTTGTAAACCCTAAATATCTATTATATAAAGAGACATAGGGTACACGTTTTTAATAGGTCTTCCATTATGTAGTCGACTAAAGGTGTGTGCGTGTCTAGGCGTCAAATCCTCTAATGGACGCCTAGGGTTTGTTTGGTTGTAGCCCCAAGGATCTTTGATCCCTAATATATGTTAGATAACTGTACTAGAATTGATCATCTAGTATTGGGGCTTGTTGATGTAAGTATGATGATAATGAAAAACTTTGTGTCAATAACAATATGTTTTGTTTAATCCACTGCGTGTATATTGTCTTTGTTATTGTTATTCCTAGTGCTCAAAACGATCCATGGAGTCTAACAAACTCCACAATTGGTATCAGAGCCAAGGGGGCTCGTTACCTAGGGATTCGAAAGGTTTTTCGATGATGAAGAAGAAAATTTGAAGTTGGTTTTTCAATTTTCGTATCTTTCTGCAGGTCAGTTTTCAAACAGCGATAACTTTTTAGTTAACCGTTGGATCGGACTATAATTTTGGTTGGAGACTCTTAGTATATCAAGCTAACTTTTCACCAGAGGGATCTTCAATTGGAGCTCTCAATCGAAAGTTATTCAGTGTCAAAAACTGCTGCAGAAGAAGGTATAAGTTTCGAATTTTAGGTTTTTGATTCTCGTATTTTTCTTTTGACGTATTGTGCAAGATATAATTAATTAGAACCCTTATCTGAATATTCATTAATGCTACATCATACAAATTATATAGATGAATATAATATTTGAGGTTTGTCGTTTGACATCATATAAACCTCGCACCACTTTAATGAATTGGTCAGTTGAAGTAAGCAATGAAAGTAAGTGGTACATTAATTACGTTTGTCATCTATCGCATGGTGAATAAACTTCTTTGAGTTGTACTTGGTTGGTTGATTCTAATTCACCTCGTCCTTAAATCTGTTTTGCATTTAGTGCATGATATTCACTTGAAGTTTATAGCTGATTTGTTGTATTCTGCAAGTGGACATGGATTATCACCTCGTACTATTTTAAAGTTATTGTTTGGTTGCTATATTGGTATACATTTGGTGCATCACATGGGATGGTGCAATATTAAATTGATATATTCATGAATTGGATTAAATTGAGTAGGCATGCGTCTGAGTTTTACAGCTTTTGCGTTCATATATCAAAAAGAGTGTTCACACTGGTAGGCTCAATACTTTAAGGAAATAATTGATAAGAATGATACTACTGCTCTCGTTACTGTTTCTGCTGCTATGATTAATAGTTTGTACTGATTGAGTATGTTCGGTTCAACTTAATACTGCTACACTTGCGAATTGCTGCTACTCAAGTATGTCATTACTACTGCTCTCTACAAGTTTCTGTTTTGAAACAGTTTCTCGTTGTTTGGCTGCTCATCCTTGTTCGTTAATATTGCTAGTTGATGCTGCTCCTTACAAAGTACTGCTCCATATATCGTTACTGTTGTTACACTTGTTTGTGCTTTTTACTGTAGTTATATGGGTTGCGTTAGTGCTGCTCGCGATGACTTCATACTGCTCGTTCTTGATAAACTGCTGCTACGTATCGTAATCTGCTGCTAGTTATGTGAATCTGTTGCTAGCTTTGGAAGATGCTACTGCTCGTCATCCTACTTCTAGTTCATCCTATCTGGGCTACTGATACTTATTGGACGATGAATTCAAACTACTGCTAGCTTCATTCCATACTGTTGTTACTTACACGTGCTGATAAAGGTTAATAATATTATATTCAATATTTACGTATGTGGTTCTATTTTTGCATGAAGTTATTGTGAATTGATATGAAGGCAGTGCAAATAAGGATTGAGAGAATGGACACATGTGCATTGGTTTCTTAATTCTCATCATGGGTCGGTTAAAAGTTGTTTTTGGATTGGACCTATGATGCGTGGGTTCGGGGTCGAGAAAACCTCATTTTCTACGAACAAGCTTTTCAACCCTCTAGGCAGTGAACCTAATCATTGTAGTGTAGTATGGGGTAAGCCTCGGGGATTGATTTCATTCTCTAGGGGAATATGAATGCTAGAAAGAGATATATGACGAGAAGGTGGGGTTGAGGATGATTCTTTTTATTCTTTTTTTTTATGTTTTTTATAAAGCAAAGGTAAAATCTCGGGGTATATGATTGGGGGTGGTACTTCTATCGATTTTACTACTTAACTAATTATCTAATTAACTATAGATACATTAAGCTAATTGAGGTGTGCTCGTATGATGATCAAAGATGTGTCTACTTGGATGCTATTACTCCCTAGTTATCTTTTATTGGTCGGTTGAATTGTCACTTCCTTTTTCTTTCCGATTAGTCGTAGGGCGGTACCTAATCCCTAGTTCTATGAATTGTAACTCTCCTTTAGAATACCCGGGATCGGCAAGTGCAATAGCATCTCTCCCGAATACACTACTATCCTAAAGCTACAACTCACGCAATAAACATAACGATGGCCTAGGTGCACTCCTAAGGCTTTTTACTATTTAGGACGTTCAAGCTCGCAACAATGAAAGAAGAAGCCAGTTTTCCTTAATCTAGCGTCTACCAATTAAGACAATAGACAACCTAACAACAATTAATAACTAGGTTTCATATATCTAAGCAAACACAAGAGTAATTTAGCTAGACATGTTAAACAAGCAAGCATACACACAATCAATTGAACATGGGGTAGAGATAATGATAAATTGGATAAACAAACTTATCTTGCATTGTAAAATAGGGTATGGGACCCTAGACTATTGTCCAAGTCATACTACAACTGAGTTAGGGCTTGCTCTCCAAAATTCTACCTCTCAAAATACAGAAAAATCGAATTCTATATATAGATTTACAAATGCGACGACGTCACCTTTTGCTAGTGTCGCCGTCAGGTCGTCGTCATTAGGGTTTCGTCTGGGCCAAGTCATCTTTGGGACGACGTCAGTTAAGATGTGTGACGCTGTCAATCTTCAGTAGCGACGTCATCTGAGTCTTGGATCTTGGGCGTCTGGTGTGAAAATTGTGAGTGACGCCTTCTAGAGTTTAGGCGTGGCGCCGTCAGGCTTTAGGACCAGAAATTCTACTGAGTCGTCGTGTGCACTTTTGATCAAGTCTTCAATAGAGGGACAACGTCGCCCTTTGGTTGGGACGCCTTTAGGTGTGCTGGATGGACTTTGATCTTGACTTTGCCATTTTCTTCATGTTTTCGCTCCTTTTCATCCAAATATGCTTCATTCCAGCGTTTGCTTCCAAAAGACCTAAAAAGTGAAAAAGACCGATTTTAAGCAGTAACGGATATAAAATGTGTCGATTTAGGGCTTAAATGACCCCCTAAAAATGTATGTTTTAAATCCTTATCAAATATCCCTACACTTGGTGTTTGCTTGTCCTCAAGCAAATGTGCTTTTGGCCATTCAATTTATAAGTTAGGGGGCATGAAGCATTGGTATAAAATAGTCTACAATAAGTAAAAGCGCCACAATAGTCATAACAATCATGAAAATTATACACTAGCACCTCACAATTGGTGTTTGGATTCTCTTATCTCTCGGGTTTATATGAAATATTATATGAATAGAGATGGAAGATAAACACTCATTACCTGGCATAGTACATAGATTACCATAAGCTTGAGAATAGATCAAACCTCCACCACTTTGGCGTAAGCACCTAGGAATAACTATCTAAGAGGTCTTTACAAGGGTTGTAATGTTAGGCTTAGGGTAGGGAAGTAAAGGGTTTTGTTGGATAGGGGATATTTAGTGGTGGCAAGTCAAAAGTCTTATGTTACAAGCATGTAAAGCGTGGTGTTGCTAAGCCAAGACTCGACTCACTAACACTAGATAACTTGAAACAAAACAAACACAAACTTAAAAACATAAACATAAAGATAGATGTAGGATGGTAGCCCGTATGTTTTTCTCTCTCTTTTTTTTTCTCTCTTTTTTTCGATTTTTTTTCATGCCTTTTTACTCTACCATCCTCTACGATAACCATCAAAATATAAGGGATTTATAGGAGCATACCTACACTTGAGTATTTATTTAACTAAACTATTTGACCCGATTTGTAAAGATCAAAATACTTGGAGTATTTAATTACGTAGACAAAGGGAATTTGAATTTATCGTTCTTTCCCGTTACTCCATAAATTATTACTATTACCCATGAGTCTCAATCGTCCCAAAAATGTATACAAAATATATGACTCGACATAGCAACCATACAAGTAACTAGATAATTGAACTAAGGGATTAGTAATGATAACAATAATGCACTAAAGTTGAGTGCATACAAGGTAGGCTAAGGCGATTTGGGTGTCACATTTGGGGGTGGATTGTAAACAATGCTCTTCATTGATATTCCGGAAAACCGAAACATCACGAGAACCGCGAAATGGATAGGCTCTGAGGGGTTAACTAGGGGTATCGTGTACTAAAGATGAGTACATTTCAAGGGTGTGGGGTAATTACTCAACCGATGTGGAAGAGGTAATTATAATATAGGTTTAAAACAAGAGTTATTCTAATGCCTCTTATCATTTAGTTACTCCTAACTACACAAGTGTAGTCTCACTAGCGATCTCGGAATGCATCACAAAACAAGTTCTATAATCTATTATACTACCGTTACACTCACTAAGCATTAGAGATGAATGCTTTTATTCTTAAAGAACTCACTAAGCATTAGAGATGAATGCTTTTATTCCTAAAGATCTATGGGCGAACCTCACATTTTTGGGGTGGAAGTTGAGTGGTAAACGGTTTTTGTGCTAGTCATATAATTCTTATCCATGAGACGCTTTATTAAGACTAAAGTTTAGCTCCTAAATGTCATAAAAAAATTTAAATTTTGTGCTAAAATTGCCCTAACAGATATTTCTTATGGTTTATTACACAAATTACCAAGGACAAGACAAATAATCAAGTGAGTGAATAGTTTCTAAATTCTCGTTTAATTCTCTCTCCCTACACTTAAGCTGAACATTGTCCCCAATGTTCCCCGAAAGTATCAAAGTTAAGATAAAGGAAGGTAAGTAAGAGAAAGAAACTAATACTCCCCTGATTAGCTCAGTAGGATATGTGTTAAGTTGCGGTTAAATCCTCCTCCAAGAAAAATGCATAAGTAATAAGCTTCATCCAATATGTGTTTCTTCTTCTTGTCCAATATAACCTGCATACTCATAAGAAAATAAACAAAACCTTAGCGTAAAATCGACGGTAAAACTATATATGACACACAACTACACTAGAAAGCAAGTAAGATATAATGCTTATGGAATGGATGTTTGCAGTTTTTCTGGAAAATTACGAACTGGGAATTTCCAAAAATTATAAATTATACAGAAAACGAAACTGATATTTTGTTTCCACATTGCCTGACGTCGTCAGGTGTTAATCCTGATGCTGTCAGGTTGTCTTGACAAAAACTGATCTGCTGCGTTTTTCTGAAAAAATTCTGAGAAATTACCTCTTTAAATCAGGAAAAATTTCTGCAAAACATCTATTATGACTCGATACAAGCATTTGAATCTAACAAACACACACACACACACACACACACACACACATATATATCAATTTCAAGTATTGTTAATCTCATGTTCATGTTCTTAAAAACATATATTATCTTCCCTACGCTTATCTTTTTGTAAAATACCTTTATATATGATTAAGACGAGGTTAAAGACAAAATAAAGCATTTTCACAAAGTCTAACATGAGAATAAACAACGATGAAAAAGATATACAAACGCACAAATTGAAAAACAAACAAGCAAACAATTAATCATGGGTTGCCGCCCACGAAGCGCTTTTCTTTATTTATGAGTCTTGTAAATAGACTCGAAGTCGATCGTGATCCTACGTGACTTCCTTACCGTCATCTTCTTCCTCATGACGATCTCTATTGGGGCTCTTAACTCTTTGGTCATGTCTTTTAGCATCACCTTTCTCATGATGGTTTTCGTGAAGTTTTTCCGTGGTGTAGTTGTGCCTTATGATTTGTTTATCACGTTTCCATTTTTCTAAGTCAATCTCCTTATTCATGTACTCCCTAATCTTTTCTTCCCATTCAATGATTTTTCTCTTAACTGCACTATTGGAGACTCGTGAATTCTTATCATCCATTTTCTTTTCCTTAAACTTCAAAGGATATCTCGGAGCTATAGGTATCCTAACTTTGCTTTTGCCACTTTTAAGCACCATAACACCCTCACCGCATTTGATTGTTGCCTTGGCGGTGGCCAAGAAAGGTGTTCCAAGGATTAAGGGCATGTGTTCATCTTCCTCAATATCTACAATTGCAAAATCCACCAGATAGATGCTACTTGCAACCTCAATTAACACATCTTCCGCTATTCCTAAGGGATAAACATATGAATGATTTTCTAAGGAAAGTCTAAGATTGGTCTTGGTTGGTTTCTCCTTAGTCAGCTTATAATAAATTGATAACGGCATTATGCTTACATCGGATCCCTGGTCATCTAAGGCTTTTATATCTTCTAAGTCACCAATGCTACACGGTATTATGAAGTTCTCACAAATTTCTTGTTTCTTAGCTACTGGTTTCTTAAGAATTGCTTTGTACAAAGGCCCCATAGGCATAGTGTCATATTCTCCCTCCTTTATTTCACCTAAGAAGGTCTTCCTAAGAGCATCATTATACCTAAAATTGTTCACTTGGTTAACAATGGTTTTCCTATTGATCTCATGCTTAAGGTAATGCCCTACATTTTTAGGTTTATCTAATTCCTTAGCCTTATCTTCATCCTTACAACTCAAGCTGTTCTCGTTAGTTTCAATATCCTTTTTCTCAACTACCCTATCCTTATCACGAACAATGGAGATGGCTTTAACAAACATAGTGGGGGCAACGCGATCATCATTCCTCACCAACACTTTCTCGGGAACCTTCGTCTTAGTGTACTCCTTCACCAAGTTCATCATCTTCGCCATTTTTGCCTGCATTTCTTCCCTCTACCTATAAAATTCTTCCTCAAATTTAGCTAATCTCTCCGAGTGAGCCGCCATATATTCTTTCATTTGTGTTTTGAAGCTCGGTGAGAGTTGTATTGGAGAGGTAGAACGGAAGCGTCTTAGGGAATCAAGGTTTTGTTCACGGCTAGGTAAATCAGAGAGGGGTTTTGGGTCGTTGGCTGATTCAGCGAAATTAACCGTTGATCGATAGACTGGTCCAGGCGATTTCTTTTGCCTTTCAACTAGATAGTCGATCCTTTTTTCTAGAGCACAAACTTGCTCTTCGGTGATGTTACAAGGCCTACGAGGTATTGATATGACATTTACCGTGCTTTTAGGAGTTTCATAAGATTCACTCCAATCTTCGTAGCTTTGAACGGCGAGCTCTTCAATGATATCCCATGATTCTTCCGCGTTGAGATTGCTGAGCCTTCCACCGGCCGCTCGGTCAATGGATCGCTTGGTGAGGAAATTGACATGATCGTAAAAGATTTGGACTTGAAGCCAAAGATCAATGCTGTGATGAGGGACTTTATAGATCAAGTCCTTGAATCGAGTCCACGCCTCGTAGAGAGTTTCACCTTGACGTTGTTGAAACATCAAGATGTCATTCCTTAGCTTGGTAGTTCTCCCAGGTGGGAAAAATTGGGCAAGGAAATGAGTGGTGAGATCATCTCAACTTGAGAGGGATCCGGCGGGAAGTCGCTGAAGCCAATTACTAGCTTGGTCCCGTAGAGAGAATTGGAAGAGACGCAAGTGCGTGGTCTCCCGTATGGTAGCATCAAGGTCGATAGAGTCAACAATTTTTAAGAAATCCTTGAGATACTGATTAGCACCAACCGGATGGTATCGGATCGCAGGGCCGTAGTTTGAGCTTGAAGTGGGAGCTCAATGGTATTCCTATAGCCTTGATGGCTCGATCTAGAGTATTCAACAAGAGTACGGGCTCTTGGCGGGTCAAGGGGTGGTTGGTTGAGTGGAAGTGGTTGATGTGGTGGTGGATTGTTGTTTGGTGGTGGATTTTCACCCATGGTAAAAAGTGACAAGGTTACGAACAAAAACACAAAGAAGGGGGATAGACTACAAGGAAGCTAATGAAAAAGATAAAAAATCTCACTTGATAGGAATCAAGCGAGTGGACCTAAATGAGATAGAAATCTAGCTAGCTATTCTATTCCCCGGCAGCGGCGCCAAAAACTTGATGCGTGGGTTCGGGGTCGAGAAAACCTCCTTTTCTACGAGCAAGCTTTTCAACCCTCTAGGCAGTGAATCTAATCGTTGTAGTGTAGTATTGGGTAAGACTCGGGGATTGATTTCATTCTCTAGGGGAATAGGAATGGTAGAAAGAGATATATGACGAGAAGGTGGGGTTGAGGATGATTCTTTTTATTCTTTTTAATGTTTTTTATAAAGAAAAGGTAAAATCTCGGGGTATATGATGGGGGTGGTACTTCTATCGATTTTACTACTTAACTAATTATCTAATTAACTATGGATAGATTATGCTAATTGAGGTGTGCTCGTATGATGATTAAAGATGTGTTCACTTAGATGCTATTACTCCGTAGTTATCTTTTATTGGTCGGTTGAATTGTCACTTCCTTTATCTTAATTGGTGCGTTGTATTCCGATTAGTCGTAGGGCGGTGCCTAATCCCTGGTTCTATGAATTGTAACTCTCCTTTAGAATACCCGGGATCAACAAGTGCAATAACATCTCCCCCGAATACACTACTATCCTAAAGCTACAACTCACGCAATAAACACAACGATGGCCTAGGTTCACTCCTAAGGCTTTTTACTATTTAGGACGTTCAAGCTCGCAACAATGAAAGAAGAAGCCAGTTTTCCTTAATCTAGCGTCTACCAATTAAGACAAGAGACAACCTAACAACAATTAATAATTAGGTTTCATAGATCTAAGCAAACACAAGAGTAATTTAGCTAGACATGTTAAACAAGCAAGCATACACACAATCAATTGAACATGGGGTAGACATAATGATAAATTAGATAAACAAACTTATCTTGCAATGTAAAATAGGGTAAGGGACCCTAGAATACTGTCCAAGTCGGACTACAACTGAGTTAGGGTTTGCTCTCCAAAATTCTACCTCTCAAAATACAAAAAAATTGAATTCTATATATAGATTTACAAATGCGACGACGTCACCTTTTGCTAGTGACACCGCCAGGTCGCCGTCATTAGGGTTTCGTTTGGGCCAAGTCATCGTTGGGACGGCGTCAGTTGAGATGTGTGACGCCGTCAGTATTCAATAGCGATGTCGTATGAGTCTTGGATCTTGGGCGTCTGGTGTGAAAATTGTGAGTGACGCCTTCCAGAGTTTAGGCGTGACGCCGTCATGCTTTAGGACCAGAAATTCTGATGATCCATCGCGTGCACTTTTGATCAAGCCTTCAATAGAGGGACGGCGTCGCCCTTTGGTTGGGACGCCGTCAGGTGTGCTGGATGGCCTTTGATCTTGACTTTGCCATTTTCTTCATGTTTTCGCTCCTTTTCGTCCAAATATGATTCATTCCAACATTTTGCTGCCAAAAGACCTAAAAAGTGAAAAGGAATGATTTTAAGCAATAACGGATATAAAATGTGTCGATTTAGGGCTTAAATGACCCCCTAAAAGCGTATGTTTTAAATTCTTATTAACCTACTGATTGAAGCTAGAGTTATTTGAACATGGACATACATGAGTGGTTGGTTAAAAGTTCGCTAGACTTTATTTATAACGTGAGTTTTGACAAAGTTTTGTAAACGATTAATTGTGAAAATGTGATATGAGGGCAACAAAGAAAGCATATTTATCTGTGATTTTTATGGGCATGAGTTACAAGGCGAGAGGGGAAGATCATATGGATGGTTTGAAGGATATCGGATACACACACATGGGATATTGGTTCACACACAGGAGGTTTTTGGTTTTATATGTTCTTAAATGTTTCAAAGGCTCGTATTTGGTTTTTCTTGAAAAGGTGATTACGAAGACGATTGATTATCACTTATTTGATGTTGTAGTTGAGTTTCACAGGTGCGTGTTCTTATCATATCTCAAAGTGGGTGTTACACTTTGAAGATAACTTGTTCGTGCTTAAAGGATTATGACGATGAATTGACGAATAGAAGATGAAGGTTTTCATCAAGAGATTGCGGTCTCCCAATACACCAAGATTAGGTATACGTTCGATGTCATCTATAGTACAAGACATAAGACACCAGTTTGGGTTATTCTACTTCTACATCAAATTTGTTATACTTGGTTTTCTTCATTAGTGATCATTACATAGATCCTACACAATTGAAGATTCAAGAGATGGTAAACATATTGGTTTCAGGGGAAGCTTATTGATTAAATGTTTAACAATCTACATGCACCACTTGAGGGGAAGTGACAATCAAAGTTGCATATCTTTACATGTCCCCTATTAGATTACAAAAAGGGGAAGAAGACTACAGAAGATATGATTTGCATCTTATTTATGTGTGGTGGCATGGCATGGGTTAAAGGGAAGACATGCTTGTTTCATTCATGGTGAGATTTTATTATCTCAATTTCTCTACTTCGTCTAGGGAAATTCGTACAATAACGAGTTTGTTTTGTCATCATCAAATAGGGGAAGATTGTTGGGTTTATTGATTTGATGATACAAAACAAGAAGAATGAAACAAGAAGGGCTTAAAGTGACAAATGAAGAATTCTTCTTATGATGAAGAATGAAATACAAGGGACTTGTTTGATAAAGAAGATATTATTTATTAGTCCTTTGTAGTCTTTTGTAAACCCTAAATCTCTATTAAATAAAGAGACATAGGGTACAAGTTTTTAATAGGTTTTCCATTATGTAGTCGACTAAAGGTGTGTGTATGTCTAGGCGTCAAGTCATCTAATGGACGCCTAGGGTTTGTTTGGTTGTAGCCTCAATGATCTTTGATCCCTGTTATAGGTTAGATAACCGTACTAGATTTGATCATCTAGTATTGGGGCTTGTTGGTGTAAGTATGATGATAATGAAAAACTTTGTTTTAATAACAATATGTTTTGTTTAATCTGCTGCGTGTATATTTTCTTTGTTATTGTTATTCCTATTGCTCAAAATGATCCATGGAGTCTAACAAACTCCACAGATTTCCAAAGTGAAGAGGATTTGATAGCTATCTAGGAAGAAATAACAAATGATCAAAATACCCAAAATCAGAAAACAGCAATAATAACTCCAAAAATCAACGACATCCGATTTTCATAGATAAACAACATGGAAAGTTCAACCAAATCGAAGTAAAAATATAATAAAAATCAATGGGTTAGAAATCTTACTGAAATAACCTCAAGATCACCAATGGGTTTACTGTAAGCTCGTATCTACCAAGAAGGAGGCAGAATCATGTTGGATTTAATCGCTTCAAAACTTTGATTAGAAACCATAAGGATGTAAAATGCAATTGTACGGGTGTTCTTGTGGTTCAAATAAAGGGTTTTTGGGGAAAGTAACCGGGTCGGGTCGAAGTAGGTGGGATATAAAGCCGGGAAAGTGAAATGACTAAAATACCTCAACATGATCCTCAAACTAACAGAAGAAAATAACGATCGTTAGGCTGAGGGACACAAATTGGATGCAAACATCCGCAATAATGGCATAATTTGCAGTTTTATCTTTGGAGTGGCTAAAAATACATTTTGATATACGCAGGGACATTCTTTTACAGTTTACCCTAGGCTTAAACAAACACTATGTAAATCTATCATCAAACCCCCTTGCAGTTACTATTTTGCTTATTATTTACATAAAACCTAATTAGACACAAACATACCTCAAAAAACATTCAACCTCGTATGTGTAATGATCAAATAAGATTTAGACGCCAAGTTCTCATTACTTTTTCCAAAGACCTCTTATGTGTATTATGTTGAATGAGCTATGTTTGCGCGCGTTTTACAACGGGTACAAAAATAATCATTTTATAATTATGTAATACAATTTAACTACAATATGTTTTTTTGATTAAATTTTTTAATAACAATACGGTTAAACGGTTTAGGGATTAATCTGTGATATTACTAAACATAAAAGAGTGCTAAAATATGAAGCCAAATGGGTTTATGGGTTGTTTTGCTATATTATTAAACTTAAGAGGGTGATGTGAAATGTGTTAAATGCCATTTTATTTTAATTTTAAAATGCTTTTCATATCAATGTTAATGATAAAGTGTTATGATAACATTTATTTATAATAAAAAAAACTGTTAATGCTAATTAAGAAAATGATGTGACAGAGCGAAAATATATAACTTAACGTGTTTGGAGGCTACTTTTTGATTTTATTAAAACTTAAAAAAGAGTTTTTAAATGATGTAGAAAAAGTTAAAATATAAAATTAATGAGTTTATGAACTAATTTGTTATTTTAAACTTTAAAAGTGTATTATCAAATAATGTAAAAAGAGTTCAAATGTAAACTTAAATTGGATTAAAGGGTTAGTTTAGTGTTTAGTTAAAGTTGAGGGGGGGCAATAATGACATTTACCAAAGTTGAGTTAGTGTCCATTGTTGACGTATGTGGCCGAATGGCCCACGCCGAACGAATAACATAGCTACAGAATAACTTCGGCCAAACGATGGGAATAAACCCCGAGCTCTGAAACCATGCTTGACAAAGAGAGTAGGAAATATTATCTAGAATGGCGGGACTGATTCAAGCAAGACCCAAAAAGGGAAATGTTACGCCGCCCAAAAACGTCACATGTAACCAGCAAATACGGACAAGAAAAGTCCACCTATATAAAGAAGAAGATTCGTCACTCAGGGTAACTTTTCTCATTCACTTTTACTCACTCACATATACTCTTATATCAAAATCTTACTCTCACGCAGAAGCTTGGTCTTGGGATAAAACTGAAGGCGAGACTAACACGTGTTTTTCTTGTACAGGTATCCAAAGGACCTTTTGCCTGTTTGGAGTAAGCATCAGATTTCTACTTCCACATCCATGAATAGTAATTACAACGTTGTAAATGTTACTATTATATATAAGTTTGTTTCTAACAGATATAATCAATCATGACTTTATGAGCTCATATATTATGTTGCGCATGTATCATGACATGATTCGTCATATTGAAACTCTGTTGTCGACATAACTTGTCACTGCACACAAAATCTATACATTTCAACGGCCATGTGTCACATGCATAAAATTTCTAGACCACGTCAATAGGATGAAGCCAATGTTAATGTAGTTAAGAAGGCGTACTTAAAGCACCAGGTGTGGTCGAATAGACTATACTTAGAGCCTTCGGTATGTTGCCCTTGCATCCACGTTATTGCTTACGTGTTCAACCTTTAACGCAAGTTATCAACATTGAAAATTGAAAATCACACATAAACTACATCAAACGATTGTTGTCACAATATTACACACCCACATTATTAATTACTCAATCCGTCTCTAAATAAGAAGTGACACACAGTTTTAAAAGTTACAAATATTTCACTGATAACCAATCACCCCTCCATATAAAGGAGGGTTTGTTCAAATCACTCCTCCCCCAAAATTCTATAAAAATGCCACGTGGCATTTATTTCTCCCAAAACTCCTTGCACCGTCCGATCAAAAGTATTCCTGCCCACAGTGTATTCCACGAACCGTTTCCCCCAAATCCCCCAAATCACTCCTAATCCTCATTAAAACCGAAATCAATCACATTAAAGGCTTTGACCTAATTATTCATATCAAATCACAAATCTGTTACCTTCACAAATCTGTTACCAAAATTGTTCATATCAAATCACAATCATATCCCAACCTAATTATGTACAATTCCCCTAAAATCAAATCCCCCAATAGTTGGATGTCTTCGAACCCTAATGTTGTGCAAATCGCCGAAAATAATTCATGGAATCCGTATTCGTTCAATTTGGGTGTGAGTTGTTTTCAAACACTTCTACAATCCGTATGTTTTTTATTTTAATTATAATGCATTTTTTATATATTTTTCAGTTTTTATTCTTATAATTGCGATTAAACGACTGATATGTGCTAAAACACATATCATTACTTTATCAAATATGACCCAAAATAACCAAGAAAAGAGCCGTTTATTGCTAATATTTGCGTGTTTCTTGAGTTTTTGTATGTGCAGGTACGGATATGATGAAACAGACAAAAAGAAGCCAAAACCGAAGAAAAACCGAGCACGAGAGAAAGAAGAGTGCAAAAAGCCAATGCCGGGATGCTATTTCATGGACTTTGATGCTCAAAAGTGCAGAATACGGAGTTATGCCCTATTGATAAAAACCCGGATATACTTATTACTACAAATCAAAAACACCAAGCCCAAAATAAACCTAAACTATCTCATTAATTCCCTTGGCCCAATATCCAAATTTATTACCCAACCCCATACCCGGTCCATCCCAAGTCTGGTCAAAACCCCCATATCCGGTCAAATAAACCGGTCAACACCCGTCCTCACCCAAAGTCAAAATAAAATAAGAAAAACCCACCTCCAAATACCATCGCGCCTAAAACAGATAACACCCAGATTTACTGTTACGGTGTTACCCCTCCTTTACCCTGATGCACCCCTTTTACCCAACTTAAAATTGCTTCCAGAAGCTCCTGACGCACGTGTCAGAGGTGTAACAGCACTAGGATCGCCAAGGTGTACAAAAGGAGTGCTCTCATTGGTGCAAACACATCACACCATTGATCAAACGGCCAAGAATGAATGGGATGACAAGAGGAATGATCAAGGGTCGAGATTAGATCTCCCAGAAGATTCTGAAGCCAAGCCAAGCTCTCCTCATCAGGCTATATAAAGCCCTTTCATCACAATGTAGAATCTGTCCAATTTCTCATAGCTTTTAGAGAATTTGTTACCATTTATTTTCTGTCATTTACTGTTTTATTAGCATTTAAATTCAAGTTGTAATTCTCTTTCAAGCTTTGTAAAATTTCCTTTTATTAATGAAAGTGCATTTTCAATTTAAATTCCTTATCAATTCGTTTTCAAGTTGTTACTGTTTACATAAGCTCATCTAAGCTCTTAATAGATTTTCGTGAGCTTATTACTGTTTTAAACTCATTGTTCACTCAAATCTCAATTTCAGTCAAACAAAGTCAGAATTATGCAGATGGGATCATGATTGGTTGATTTACTGGTTTGGATCAAAAGTATGGGTGATTTTAGTTTGATTTGGGGTTGATAATAAATTTTGGATAGGTAGTTTGGATCTCAGTTGCAAGCCATAGTGGCTGGACCACTTGTAAGTTTAAATCTTAATCTCATTATTTGTCCTTTGTTAAGTAATTAGTACTGTTTAATTTTAGTATTGATAATCATAGTTATGTTAGTATACATTGTTGTTAATCAGTGCTAGTTTGATTTGATCATTTGTTTTCATATCTGTCATTGTCTGCATCACTTAGGAATAGTAATTAGTTGACTGTTATTGTTGGAGTATTTGCATCATTTAGTTCTTATATCATCCTAGGAATCTGATTTAATCAAAGTTATGGTTTAGATTAGTGGATTGATAGTTGAAATTTGCATCTCAGTTATTACAAGAGTGTTTGGATTTAGTGCTTAATCTGAGATTGAGGTTTGTTCAGTGGTTAAGAATAGTTGCTAGAGTTTCATTTAAGAGTATTATAGTCATTAAGGTCATTAGTCTGCATTTACATTTGCTCTAGAAGTCAAAATCATACCTAATCTGCTTTAATCTTTTATCAGTCAGGTGTAGAAGTAAAATAACTTGCATATTAGGTGTAGAATCATATAGGTTAGTATAATCTGGTCTCATTTCATCTAGAATTATAGTTTAGAATCTGTTTTTGATAGATCAAATCTCATATAAGTCAAAATCCATTACATAACAAAGTCAAAATTCCATTTACAAGTACAAACGACCTCCATTTCTGCATTTTTAATTTACTCAATATTAGTCGAAATTAGCTGAAATTCTGGATTTAGACACTTTGGTTGGTGGTGGTTTTCATGGTGATTTTTATATATTTTTGTAATTTTTTCTAGCTAGCTATTTTAGTGCTCAAAGTTGCCCCTTAAGGGCTGTTTGGCATATTATGGTTTTGCAGCTTAAATGCTTTTAGCTTGAGTTCTTTTTGATCCATTCCAGTTGCAATAGCTTATTTCCATTTAGTATAGGTTAGTTTTAGTAGTAGGTAGCTTATAGTGCTTATTGTTGCTTCTTGCTCATTTTAAGTGCTTATTTTAATTAGATTCATGCCCAAATCATAGTTCCTGTGATCTTTAGTTGTTTCTATTATTTTTACTGGATTCTCAGTTTTATTTTATAGTTTTCTGGAAGTTTTCATATTTTTCCATTTTCATTTGCTATTTTTCTACATTTAATTTCAATTTTAAGGTTTTTTAATTAGCTTTTATTCAAATAAATTAGAAAAAGCTCAGAAAAATACAATTTCAATTTTCTTAGTTTTAGAATATTCAAAAAGTCATAAAAAGTATTTTTCCTGAATTTTCTTAGTTAAAATAGATTTTCTAGCATTTTAATTAGTTTTAACTAGTATTAAATTCATAATAAATTGAGAAAAAGTCAAAAAAATGTGATTCCAGTTTCTAAAATTCTTTTTAGTTAAATTTTATTTTTTTTAAATAGTTTTGTAATTTTCTTGCTTGTTTTCCTAATTTTTAGTATTTTAGCTCTATTTTAAATGTTTAAAATTAGTTTTTAATTCAAAATAAATCAGGAAAAACCAAAAAAAATAGATTTAAATTCCGAATAAGTTTTAAATATCATTTTTAGCTGTAGAAAAATAGTATTTCATTTTCATTGGTTAAACTAGAGTAGTTTGCTTTTTATTCGCGTTTTATTAATTACGTTTTTCGCTGTTTTAGTTTTAAAATTGCATACTTAGTCGTATTTACTTGTTTTCATCATAGATTCTGTAGTTTTTATTGCTTTCCTTTATTATTGCTTCCCTTGTAGTTTAGAAATCACTAAATTCCTTTTTAATCCATTCGAATCCCGAATCACGCGACGTGAGTTGTTTACTCCATTCATCCCTCGTTGGGAAAACGACCCGGGAAATACATACCTTTGTATTTCTTCGGAAAATATCTTGTACGAAAAAAATGACAAATCAAAAAATGGCGCCTCTGCCGGGGAGGGCATGAAGTGAGTTTTTGGATTCCGTCTCGATTCGCGTGCATTTGAAGATCCTTCCCCGAGTGAAGTTACCGTTGTTTTTGTAAATATATCCTTTTCAAAAACAAAAAAAAAACCCAAAAACATCTAAAAAACCAAAACACTTTTCCTAAAGTGTTTACAAAACCCAAAAAGATTTTCCTTTTCAAAATTTGTTTTAAAAACCCAAAAATATTCTTCTTTACCCTCTGATTTGATAATTCTTTCCTTTTATCCCTCTTATATTTGATTCTTATGGACTCTTTCGACTATTTCATCGCTGTTGTAATTCTCGTTTGGGATATGATTATCGTTGTTATAATCATATGTGCCCCAATTCTTTCAATAATCCTCAAAATTTTCCCGACTACCCTCTACATTGAAGGTATCTTCGTTCGATCCACGTTATTGTTATGGGTGTGGAGATATGGTAGATCGTCGAATGGTTTTATTGTCCACGGTGTATGGGTGTCGGGGACGTTTTCATCGACTTTGAAGAAAAACTTAATCAACATCAAAACAATATTGAAAACATGTGTAGAACTCTCTTAAGTCAGATTCAAGCTCGACAAAGTGTTAATGAAGAACCCGTTCAAGTTATAAAAGACAATCACACCATTCCAGAGACCACAACGGAAGTGGTGGAACTTGCTCGCTCTCAGAGCACACCACTTGTCCCATCTCCGGAATCTTCAAAATATGATCCCTCTTTCATCTCTGAGCCTTTCATTTCTGACTCTTCCCCTTCACTCACACCGGTTGAGAGAAGTGACATTTTGGAAGAGGTCGATGATTCTATTTCTTCAAACATTGTTGAACCCGTTGACTCTTTCATAATGGGGGATGAGCATCTTAGTACCATTCCAGAAACGGAATCGTCTAATGTTGAGATCCTTATCCCAATCCCAAGAGAGTCCGAGGTTGTTATTGATGATATTTGTGATGAGCCTTCTCTTGATATTTCGAATGATCATGATGAGATGTTCTCCGATTCCGATAATGATTCTTATGGAGACATCGATTTCGTCGACAATTTACCTTCTGAGCACGTTAACATAGAAGAAGTAAATGATTTTGAGCCAGAAGATGAAGAGATTGAGCCCGATGATATTGAGATCGAGGATGAAGCATTACGTGAAACATTGTCGAATGTTTATCTTCTCATTTCCAAGATTGAAGCCCTTAACGATAATTCAAGTTCGCCTCCTATCTCTGTTAAAGATAGCGACTTTTTACCCGAGCTTGAGACTTTCCGATTTGATGAAGAGATTAGTGGCAGTCCTACTATTGCAGATGTTTATCCTCCGATTCTTGAGCGATTCTACTTCGATGCTGATATGAGCAAAGTTTTGAATGAGATTTACGATACTCCGACAAATGACCCGATCATTGAGGATGCTTTTGATGACTTGATACTACCGGGTATTGAGGATGCCGTGGATGATCCCGAGGGGGATATAGTTGTTCTTGATGGTTCTCTTGACTCTCCTCTGTCTAACGAGTCCACCATCACATATCCCGTTGAGCCCACATGTGAAGACAAAATCTTTAAACCTGGGATATTCGACATAGATGAGCTTTATGCTAAAACCGTTATTCGAGATAAGGATCCTCCGATGGATGCCTTCATTTGTGAGCCTACACATCTTATCCCTTATCATGAGCTCCCATCTTCTTTGGAGTTTTCTCACTTTAATCCGTCATCCCTTTGTCCACCCGCAAAACCACCGGATGATGGATCATTCTTTCTTGATAAACCTTTTGTGAGTTTGGGAGATGTTATCCCATTTGTGCTTGAGCCCGACATTTTCTTTCCCTCCCAACCCACCCAGTCTCATTCCTTCGGGAATGAGGACACCATTTTGACCACGGTATCTCTACCATTTTCTTCCCAAGGACAAATGAATTCGGGACGAGTCGGGCTAGCGACTCGGTGAAGAAAAAAGATGGCGCTTCGTGGGAGGCACCCATGCTTATCTCTATCTTCTTTCTATTTTCTAATAAGTGACTTGAAGGGGTTAGCCTCTTCGATTTCTCGTGTTTGGTTGTTTGTGATGTTGTGTTTAGGATGTTCCCGATATGAAGACTCTCGTGCTCGAAGTTTGTCTTTTCTCCACTCGAGTTTCATGATCGATGCTGATGGAAATCCGATATCCGAAATCTTATCGACTAACGTTTATCTTTTAGCATACTTAATAAACGGCTTTTAGATTTTCGTTGATACCCTTGCCTTTAAACATTGAGGACAATGTTTCGTTTTAGTCTGGGGTGGGTAATCTTCGATTTGATTTGACCGCACTTGCTTATTCTTTGTCGTGTACTCTCGTAACCCCGTTTTTCCTTAGAATATGAAAAAAATTGTGCAAAAATGTGAAAAATGTGAAAAATTTAAAATTTTTTGTAAGCTTTTGCTAGTTTTATGATCGAAAAGCTCTTGCTAGTCTCTTAGAAGTTTCTTTAAATATGCGTTTTTCTTGACATAGCCTTTGCTAATTGCTTAGACAAGAGGCTATAAAACGCGATTCTAGCTCACAAGGCCAAGAATTTGCAAGTCTCCGTAAGTGATTTTAAATATGCGAAGCTTAAACAAGAATTTGCTAGTTTCTAATAAGTGACTTTAAAAATGCGAGACTTGAGATTATTTGACGAAGCATTTGCTAAGTTAATATATGTTTTGACACCTTGTTGACTTTCCACCGGTGAGAGTAGGAATAGAATTTTGACTTGACCGGGCGTGTTGAGCCCTAGCTTGTTCCTTAACCATAGATAATCTAAAATTATCGGCTAAGCATCCGCGGATCTCATTATTTGGGATTTTAAATTTGCGGAGATCGAGAAATGATAGAGTTACTTATGAGTTTAGATGCTAAGCGTGGAGTAGTTGTTTCTCTTTAGAGCCCATCGAAGGTACTTATGGCTTTTTGTTCCCACAAAATTGTTTCACCCCATATCTGTTAAATAATAATTAGAGATGTTGAGTTTTTGGCGATAGTTAGTTCTTTATCTTCTTAAAAGAATCTTTGTTTTAAAAATTGGGTACACTTCAAGGACTCATAATAAGTAATAAGTAATAAATAAAGTTATGAGCTGCGGTGTCGAGATCGGACCCTTGGATCTTTAGCCAGGATTGGGTGAGGTTCTTGGTCTAACCAACTGGGATCCTCATTTCATGAAGCCTATAGTCTTGGAATTACCCGTGAAGCTCCGTAGTTCATAGCTCGTATAAGTAAAAAGTATAAGTGAAAAAAAAAAAAAAAAAAGTGAAAAAAAAGAGAGAAAAAAAAATGATGATGAAAAAAAAAAAGGAAAAATCAAAAATATAAGTGAATAAAAATTCCTTGATGTAGACCTCATTTTTGAGACAATGGTTCTTGAGAGAAGATGGATAACTAATTATCGACTTAACTTTGTATCTTTATCGGAATAAAAGTTATCGAATTGAGAAATTTGAAGAAATTCATTTCTCACAAAAATAAAATAAATAGAGGAAAATAGGAAAATGGGAGCAAAAGGTAATTACACAAGTAACTTCCATGGGTAGTGTTAGCATCTAGAGTCATATTTAACAATGATTTCGATTTTACGCTTAGTTTGGGGACTTGTGAAAATCGGGGACGATGTATTCTATCCAGATGGTCACTTCATCGTGTTTGTGTTTCCTACTCCGTGATCCTAACATGTCGTTTGAAAAATGTTGGAGTTATTGATCGACATGAAAGTTCAACAAACCGTCACTCATAATTGGAATGTGCTTAATCGTAATATCTACATATGAATAAAAAGGTAAGCGGGGCGTTTTTAGAATTAAGGCTTTCTTAATCTCTTTTGAGGAATCTTTGCTACTTTTCATAGGTTTAGTAGAAAGAGATTGAAAACCTTGGTTTTAGAAGCGTGAGTTGATTGCATTGCGTGAGGACATGACAATGGTCTCGTCTGGGGTATTTTGATATGTGCTAAAACACATATCATTTCTTTATCAAATATGACCCAAAATAACCAAGAAAAGAGCCGTTTATTGCTAATATTTGCGTGTTTCTTGAGTTTTTGTATGTGCAGGTACGGATATGATGAAACAGACAAAAAGAAGCCAAAACCGAAGAAAAACCGAGCACGAGAGAAAGAAGAGTGCAAAAAGCCGATGCCGGGATGCTATTTCATGGACTTTGATGCTCAAAAGTGCAGAATACGGAGTTATGCCCTATTGATAAAAACCCGGATATACTTATTACTACAAATCAAAAACACCAAGCCCAAAATAAACCTAAACTATCTCATTAATTCCCTTGGCCCAATATCCAAATTTATTACCCAACCCCATACCCGGTCCATCCCAAGTCTGGTCAAAACCCCCATATCCGATCAAATAAACCGGTCAACACCCATCCTCACCCAAAGTCAAAATAAAATAAGAAAAACTCACCTCCAAATACCATCGCGCCTAAAACAGATAACACCCAGATTTACTGTTACGGTGTTACCCCTCCTTTACCCTGATGCACCCCTTTTACCCAACTTAAAATTGCTTCCAGAAGCTCCTGACGCACGTGTCAGAGGTGTGACAGCACTAGGATCGCCAAGGTGTACAAAAGGAGTGCTCTCATTGGTGCAAACACATCACACCATTGATCAAACGGCCAAGAATGAATGGGATGACAAGAGGAATGATCAAGGGTCGAGATTAGATCTCCCAGAAGCTTCTGAAGCCAAGCCAAGCTCTCCTCATCAGGCTATATAAAGCCCTTTCATCACAATGTAGAATATGTCCAATTTCTCATAGCTTTTAGAGAACTTGTTACCATTTATTTTCTGTCATTTACTGTTTTATTAGCATTTAAATTCAAGTTGTAATTCTCTTTCAAGCTTTGTAAAATTTCCTTTTATTAATGAAAGTGCATTTTCAATTTAAATTCCTTATCAATTCGTTTTCAAGTTGTTACTGTTTACATAAGCTCATCTAAGCTCTTAATAGATTTTCGTGAGCTTATTACTGTTTTAAACTCATTGTTCACTCAAATCTCAATTTCAGTCAAACAAAGTCAGAATTATGCAGATGGGATCATGATTGGTTGATTTACTGGTTTGGATCAAAAGTATGGGTGATTTTAGTTTGATTTGGGGTTGATAATAAGTTTTGGATAGGTAGTTTGGATCTCAGTTGCAAGCCATAGTGGCTGGACCACTTGTAAGTTTGAATCTTAATCTCATTATTTGTCCTTTGTTAAGTAATTAGTACTGTTTAATTTTAGTATTGATAATCATAGTTATGTTAGTATACATTGTTGTTAATCAGTGCTAGTTTGATTTGATCATTTGTTTTCATATCTGTCATTGTCTGCATCACTTAGGAATAGTAATTAGTTTACTGTTATTGTTGGAGTATTTGCATCATTTAGTTCTTATATCATCCTAGGAATCTGTTTTAATCAAAGTTATGGTTTAGATTAGTGGATTGATAGTTGAAATTTGCATCTCAGTTATTACAAGAGTGTTTGGATTTAGTGCTTAATCTGAGATTGAGGTTTGTTCAGTGGTTAAGAATAGTTGCTAGAGTTTCATTTAAGAGTATTATAGTCATTAAGGTCATTAGTCTGCATTTACATTTGCTCTAAAGTCAAAATCATACCTAATCTGCTTTAATCTTTTATCAGTCAGGTGTAGAAGTAAAATAACTTGCATATTAGGTGTAGAATCATATAGGTTAGTATAATCTGGTCTCATTTCATCTAGAATTATAGTTTAGAATCTGTTTTTGATAGATCAAATCTCATATAAGTCAAAATCCAATTCTGTCTAACAAAGTCAAAATTCCATTTACAAGTACAAACAGCCTCCATTTCTGCATTTTTAATTTACTCAATATTAGTCGAAATTAGCTGAAATTCTGGATTTAGACACTTTGGTTGGTGGTGGTTTTCATGGTGATTTTTATATATTTTTGTAGTTTTTTCTAGCTAGCTATTTTAGTGCTCAAAGTTGCCCCCTAAGGGCTGTTTGGCATATTATGGTTTTGTAGCTTAAATGCTTTTAGCTTGAGTTCTTTTTGATCCATTCCAGTTGCAATAGCTTATTTCCATTTAGTATAGGTTAGTTTTAGTAGTAGGTAGCTTATAGTGCTTATTGTTGCTTCTTGCTCATTTTAAGTGCTTATTTTAATTAGATTCATGCCCAAATCATAGTTCCAGTGATCTTTAGTTGTTTCTATTATTTTTACTGGATTCTCAGTTTTATTTTATAGTTTTCTGGAAGTTTTCATATTTTTCCATTTTCATTTGCTATTTTTCTACATTTAATTTCAATTTTAAGGTTTTTTAATTAGCTTTTATTCAAATAAATTAGAAAAAGCTCAGAAAAATACAATTTCAATTTTCTTAGTTTTAGAATATTCAAAAAGTCATAAAAAGTATTTTTCCTGAATTTTATTAGTTAAAATAGATTTTCTAGCATTTTAATTAGTTTTAACTAGTATTAAATTCATAATAAATTGAGAAAAAGTCAAAAAAATGTGATTCCAGTTTCTAAAATTCTTTTTAGTTAAATTTTATTTTTTTAAAATAGTTTTGTAATTTTCTTGCTTGTTTTCCTAATTTTTAGTATTTTAGATCTATTTTAAATGTTTAAAATTAGTTTTTAATTCAAAATAAATCAGGAAAAACCAAAAAAAATAGATTTAAATTCCGAATAAGTTTTAAATATCATTTTTAGCTGTAGAAAAATAGTATTTCATTTTCATGGGTTAAACTAGAGTAGTTTGCTTTTTATTCGCGTTTTATTAATTACGTTTTTCGCGTTTTTAGTTTTAAAATTGCATACTTAGTCGTATTTACTTGTTTTCATCATAGATTCTGTAGTTTTTATTGCTTTCCTTTATTATTGCTTCCCTTGTAGTTTAGAAATCACTAAATTCCTTTTTAATCCATTCGAATCCCGAATCACGCGACGTGAGTTGTTTACTACATTCATCCCTCGTTGGGAAAACGACCCGGGAAATACATACCTTTGTATTTCTTCGGAAAATATCTTGTACGAAAAAAACAAAAAATCAAAAAAATCAGTTTTTTTTCCAACCTTAATTATAATGCATTTTTTTCATTGTTATTTTAATCAGTTTGCTATTGGTGTTCATATAAATTTGTCTGGTTGAAATATTGTATGATTGACAACTATTTTAATTGTATAAATTATGACCCTTAATGTTGGAAAGTTTGATTTTATATTTTTAAAAAATATAGCCTAATTAACAAAATGAACCATATCATCCATGATTATAGGGAAAAATTTAATAATTGAAATCCTTGCCTTTGTTGTAAACCTAAATGTGTGTCATTTAACCTAATATTCAGTTTATAAATACTCAGTACATGTGTAGCTGATCAAATCACCATCTTAGAATCCTATAATAACATGTATGTGAACATTGCAAGTCATTGCATATGTAGTCATTGCTGTTTGAAGTTATCATTAATTATTTTATATTTTATGTTTGTAGTCATTGCATATGTAGTCATTGCTGTTTGAAGTTATCATTCATTAATTTATTGAAGTTATCAAGTCATTGCATATGTAGTCATTGGCGTTTGAATCATTGCATATGTTTGTTTGTTAAAATTGAAGTCATTGCTGTTGTAATAAGTATTCTAATATAATATTATGTTTTTGTGCAGTTGAAACAATGGACCAACAAATTACATTGCTTGCGGATATCGACCCTATGATGGATGATGTTAACATTCTTGCCAGATGCATTAGTATCTGGAAAAGTCATCCAAAGGGAAAACCCAATGAAACTTGGGGTTTAGAAACTGTTCTGCAAGATCCACAGGTTTCTTTACTGTTTTTAATATATGTTGAAAAATAACCTTATAATGATGTTTTTTATGTTTGAATTTGTGTTTGTAATGAAAGATGTATGCTATTTAGAATATGCTTTATTACGCTTAATTGATAATGAGTGATGTATCATATTTAGATTATGCTTTAAACTCTTAACTTTAGTTAATTCAATAGATTATATCAGTCACACAATATTATATCCATTATTGCAGGGTAACAGGATCTAAGCGAGTATTAGAACATCTGAAATGAAAAAGTTCATAGCTATTCTTGATGAAGGATCTTGCTATAAGATTTCGAATTTTGGGGTTGGCGAGAACGGTGGCAAATTCCCGTTGCTTAACCACAGATTCAAAATTAGCTTTTTAAAAAACACGGCAGTTACTAGAGTCAACTCATTTAACAATAATGTGCGTGGTTTTTGCTTTGAACCATTTCAGAACTTTCACCTCAAAGCATTTGGTGAAAGGGATATGGTTGGTAAGTAATATCACAATAATAATCCCTTTAATATATACATACACTTTGATCGGAGCTGAACCGTCAAGTTATCTCACGCAAGCTAGCCACTTGTGAATGACCAACCGTAAGAAACTCAAAACAGCTCAGAAACCAAATGCAATTTAGATCAGAGGAATATAGTGGATTCCTGGGTCGTTAAGTCCCACGGAGGATGAATTGGTGTTAAACAACTTCAGATGTTGAATAATCACTAAGGATAGTGATCAATAAGGTTTTTGAGAAATTTATACCTAAAGAAAAGATCTACAAATTACAGTGACTTAAATGCAAATTAAGATAATTAAAAAGTTAAAATCTATTAAATAAACGCTATCACTATTTTTACAATGATGTTTTTGTGATTTTATAAAATAAAATAACTTAAATAAACTATATTAACTAAAACGTAAACTTAAATTACTTAAAAACGTTATTTAAAACGAAACGAGCGTTATTTATTTAAAATGGCGCTTTGGGCGCAAGATAAAACGTAAATTTTATGAAATAAAAGGCCTACGAGTGTAAAACTAATTTTCTTACGTACTATATGATAAAAGAAAATTTTAGAAAAAAGATTTATATTTTTTTGACTTTTATATTTTTTATTATGATTTAATTACTATAAAACACTAATTAAATGTTTAAAAATACTAAAACTTATTGGAAAAATCTCAACTTTTTACAGAAAATACTATAATCTATTCTTAATCTAAGAAAAATAAGAAAGTGTGGTTATCTTGTGGAAAATAAGTGAAATAAGCTCAAAAGAGCTTATAACCATAATCGCCAAACGCCTTATATATTTGATTATGCAAGCTATGACAAGAAAGACCCAAGGCGCTTATGATTCCGTGTACACACTCTAACACTCTTGTAAAGGGGAGGTCTCGTGTTCGAGCACGCTACCCCTTTTGCTAACATTTTATTTTTGATTTTTTTCTTTACAAACCAATTAAGCACATAATATTAAGCAACTTTTGTAACTAGAGCTTTTTATGAAAATCACCAATAAGCTGAATTTGAGCTTATTGTTTCTTAACAGTGGGCTAGATTAAGGAATAAGCTCAAGTTATTTAGCCAAATGGCTATATAAGCTACTAAATAAGCTAAATGAAAACTGAAATAAGCTAAGAAACTGTAAATAAGCTAAAATGAAAACTGAGAAAGCATAAAGATCTAGAAATAAGCACAAAATAAGCCTAAATAAGCATAAGCTTATGTACTGTTACACAGTATACTACTTGGTTTTCTAAGCAACTTCCAACTTATTTTTAAGCACCTAATTAAGCTAGAAAATAAAAATAAGGACTTGGACTAACAAGTTTACCAGCTGAACTTTCTAAAAAACTAATTGACAAAGTTTGGCTTTCACAAATAAGCTCTTGAGGAGCTTTTGAAAATTTGGAAAAACCACTGCTCAGCTGATGTACACAGAATATGGACAAAATAAAAAGCACTTGCAGGCTTATTGGATAAGCTGCAAATTGGAAAATAAGAACTGGAATAGAGAGATGGGTGGGTTGGCTTTCCAAAAAAACTAAAGTTCACAAACTTTGGGTAACTATAGAGCTTTTTATGAGCTTGTAAAAATGACTTCTAAAACTGTGCACAGGGGACTGTTTGGGTTTCAAGGTGCTTTCTAGCTTATTTTTAAGCACTTAAATGAGCTAAGAAATGGAAAGGAGCACTTGAACTAGAAAGTAGACCAATTGGACTTTCCAAAAAGCTAAATTTCTCATTGTTTTGACCACTGTTGAGCTTTTAATGAGCTTAAGAAAATGTTTGAAAATCACTGATTGGTTTGAACTTAATAAAATGGACAGAACTATAAAGCAATTGCAGGTTAAGTAAATAAGCTACAAATTTGAAAACAAGCACAGAAACTAAAAGCTAGCTAGGTGAAATATGTGCAACCCAAAAATCAAGGTCTCAGCTTAACTGGATAAGCCACAAATAAGCTGAGAAAACTTGTGTAAGCTACACTAAGGTTCTGATGTGCAGACTTGGGTTTTAAAAAAAAAAAAACAGCTCAAATCTAGTTTAAATGATTCCAACTTTTAAAAATCCTACTTGAATAACTAAGTTAGACTTAGAAATACCAAAAACAAGTACCAAAACTGCTTATCTCTAAGATAAGCAGTTTTAATCAGTTATGAACTTGAAAGAAGGAAATCCAACTCAAAACCTCCAAATCCTTCAAAAACATATAAGAAGCTTATACTAACAACTTAAATATGCTTAATTAATCATGATCAAACCTGAGAAAAATGCAAATGAACAGTGAGTCCCCATTTTGACCCATTTGACAACTAATACCAAACAGTCCTTATGGGTGGGCTGTTTTTGATTTTCAAAGGCAAAAGCTAATTTCAACTATGATTTCTGGTTATTACTGATTCACTAACTTATTTTAACTTTAATGAACAATTTTTCAACAGGTAATAAGCACTTATATTAAGCTATCCTACTATTTAGCTATTTTGGTTTCTATAAAGTTTTTAGAAAATGAAACAAAGTTATTCTAAACTGATGAGATTTGATAAAAGGCACTTATAAACTACTAATAAGCGGAAAAGACTATAATAAGCTAAAATTAAGCACTATAACAAAGAATAATTCAAAAACTAGAAAATTGCTTACAACTTGCTAAGGCTTATAAAATGAAAGAACAAGATCGAACAACCCTAGCTTGTTGTCAACAAGCTAGAAACCAAATATAAGCCTTCCTGAATAGCTTATTTTACCAGGAGTGCTTATTCGCCCCCAGGTTGACTTTTGTTGACTTTCTTCATCATTCTTGAATAGAACTGAATAGAAGTTTCTGAGTAAATAGTAAGCTCAAGTAAGCTTATAAAAGCTTAAATGGGAGCTTATAATTGCATACCATCTACTGCAAACAACATTTGACAATTTTGGAAATTTTAACATTGAAATAAGCAAAAACTGAATTAGTAGACAATAATTTAAATTGACACTGAAAGTAAGTTTTTATTAAACTGAGAAATGATTGCAAACTCTTTTAAAACTTAAACATACATTGGAGAACTTAAAAAGCTTAAAAAGACATAAGTAAAAATAAAGCTACACTACTTCTAACTACTGCCCTTCCATCTCTGCTTCTCTCCTTGTATTTATTGACTTAAAAGATCTTTTGTAGACCTCGAGCAATTCCCACTGAATTCTCCTCTTGAAATCATCTCATTCGTACAAGTGTAATTTAGCGGAAAAGTCTTTGAAGGTGTTTTAGCATTTAATGCTATTTGGGTGGATGTGTTAGGTGTTGGGAGTGGGTAGGAGTCAGTAAAGGTGGAAGGGTGAGGTGGAAGGCGGGTGTTATCACTGGTGTGGAAACAGGTGTGGGGAGGTGGGAGATGAACAGTGCACGCGCCTTATCTGTTTTTAAATTTTTGGGTTTGGGCTTGTGGACTTGGGCTGGGTATTAGCTGGGTTAACTGGATTTGGTTTTTAATAATAAAAGGATCCGTTTGGTTAATTATTAAGACAAGGACCAAAGTTGTAATTTGGTGAAAGTTAAGGTACCTGTTTTGACAAGTTTCCAAACTTATCACAAGGGTCAAACCTGCCATATAAGAATAGTACAAGGATCATTTGCATAAAATTCCATTTTTAAATGTCCAAGGACCTTTTATGCCATTTTTTGAATTTTGAGGGACTAAAAGTGTAATTTCCCAAAACTTATCATAAAGGACCAATGTTGTCAATTATAAATAGTATAAGGTTTATTTTGATTATTTTCTTATTTTTAAAACCTTAGGGACTAATTTTGACACTTTTGCAAAGTTGAGGGACCAAAGTTGTAAATTTGTGATTTTTAACTTCAAAGGATTATTTTGAACAACTTATGAATCCCAAGGACCTTTAATGACATTTTACAAGTTTTTGAATTACCAGGGACTAGATTTGACAACTTTTGTAACTTGGGGACTAAAGCGCCAATTATGCAAACTTAATACGTTTTTCACCGATTTTGATGTTTTGCATTTAAAACATATAAAACACTTGTTTGTGATATTTTATCATTTTGAAGCATTATTGAGTGTTTTCGGATGTTTTGGCACTCTATCAAGATAAAAATGATGAGTATTTAGACACTCATCAATCCCCACACTAAGATATTGCTAGTCCCTAGCAATGATTTGAGAAAATTTAATGGATTTTATCTCTTTACCAAAAGCCATTACTCGGAGTAGCCAATTGTTTTGATTCAAGTAAGAACCTTGGTACAATGATAACCAAATGATTTTGAGCAAATCATAAGTCGTGAACGGTTTGGTTTGTCTTTACCGAAGCCGTTTGCTTCGGACTAGCCAACTCTTAGATAAATTATCAATATTATCTTTGGTGAGCCGATTACCAATTATGGATTTTCAACGCCTTTACCACAAGCCATAAACTTGCGGGCTAGCCAACTCTTCACTAGTTTAAAGATATGGTGAATGAACACCATACAATTTTAGGCAAATTGCAAGCCATAAACGGATTTGAGATATCTTTACCAAGAGCCGTTTGCTCTGGATTAGCCAATCCTTATGTGGGTTAGACATGGTGGACTGATTACCATTTGTTGTGTTTAGTACATAGTACTTCCACTAAAAAAATTTAAAATTTGGCCATTTTGGGGAAAAAGGGACTAAAAGGGTACATTTTATGATCAAATTCGCGAATTTCCCCCACACTTAGAAATGAATATTGTCCTCAATATTCAAAGTACCGGCCGTAATGCCGAAACTTAGAACGTAAAAGATAACATTACTAGCTAAGTGTAGAAACACAACAATTATTCTCTTTTGAATATTTACAATTTTCATTCATTTTTAGATCTATATACAACATGTGGGGCATCTCCCCACACTAAGGTGGTACACACGGTGAAAACCCATGTTTAACTCTCGTTTTGTTTACCGAGTCGCTAGCTTGACTCGACCCCGAATTAATTTGTTCATGGGGAAGTAAGTGGAAGAGACAATCTCCATCGGACTTTCATTCAAGATGTTTGTATAAACATTGAAGTACGTGAAAGTTCCACACCGATGAGATATAGATAGAACCGGCTCATAATTGATAAATGAAAATGCCGGGATCAAAGATAATGTCTTCATTCCCGAAGGAGTGAAGAACAGGAGAAGCCACGGGATAGATGAAGAAGAGAAAGAAAATCATGATGAAAATCATGACTAACTCATCTTCATCCATAGGAGAATTCATGATTTCTGGGTCATGAATTTCATCATTTAAGCTCATTTGATCAAGACATATCTTGGGCGGGAGGGATGGGATTTTGATATCAAGCAAGTTCTCATGGTCGAGAACATTTCCTCCGAACACAAAGATCATTTATGTCTAGATCAAAGTGGAAGATATCATACTCTGGTAGAGATATGATATGAGTGAGTTCAAAGGAGAACTCCTCGTAAAGAGAATTATTCACATGAAGTGAATTTGTGAACTCTTGTTCCATTATAGGCTCATCACTATCCTCGTCAAAGATTGGATTGTTAGAAATCCAAGTGAATTCAGATTCGAATTCAAATAGAGGATTGGTGAAAGTAGCTTTGAATGCTTCAGGAACAAGGTGATTAACATTCTCTATTGGACTGTTAGGGTGAGAAGTGAGTGAACGATCATTATAAAGGAGATTTTCAATTTCTCCTAAGTTGGCTTTGAAATCAAAGAGATCATCATCACTT
This sequence comes from Chrysanthemum lavandulifolium, assembly GCA_022545495.1. Taxonomy (NCBI): domain Eukaryota; kingdom Viridiplantae; phylum Streptophyta; class Magnoliopsida; order Asterales; family Asteraceae; genus Chrysanthemum; species Chrysanthemum lavandulifolium. The sequence continues at coordinate 108,240,883 of CM040243.1, read as the reverse complement.
TCCGATGAAAGTGGAATGAAATCAAAATGATCTTTTGAACACTCAAGAGGGGAAAGAGGATCACACATATGCTCAAAAGTTCCCTGTGACTCTCTCGGGATTGGGACAAGGTCCTCAACACTAGACTTTATGAGTTCGTCCGATTCCTTTTCGTGAACAAGGTCAAAATGCTCGTCCCCATGTTCGAGAGAGTGAGTGGGAGCTTGGTGTGATAACAATAGATCGAGGGAGTTTAGAAGGACTAGCATACATATGTTTTATACTTAACATTTGTTCTTACGCTAGTAATTCCATCATAGTCTTTTCTCCCCGATTTTCCACGGAAGGAATTTCAATTGATGAACTTGATGAATCATACATAATTCACTAATATCAAGGGTAACATCATCATCATCATCATCGAGAATGAAACGGAATCGAGAGCTAGATTTGAATGCTTTTGTATTCTAATTGATTCCCTAATAGTGTTTTCAATGGAAATCTGGGAATCTAATTTAGCAACACGCTCTTGCTAACAAAACTTCCATGGATTTTTCATTTGGATTATCTTGGGAGGACATAGCCGACTCCTCCTTAAGTTCTTTTAATAACTCCGAGTCTTGATGAAGGTCCGCCGTAGTTTCATGAGGAGTCGCTTGAATCATTTGGTACTTGTGGAGGTTGGTCTTGATACGAAGAGTCGTAATTGTTACAAGGAAATGGGTTCCTGTTTGACAATCCGAGCTAGGGTGAGAACCTCCACAATACTTACAACAATAGAACCGATGTGGTGTGAGTAGTATGTGTTGTAGTCATAATTGTTATCGTGAACCCGCTCATAGACAAGCGTGTTTCTGATTGACAATCGAATCGAATGTGAACCACCACAAGATTCACAACAAGAAATCGCCGAGTCTCACAATGTGGTAGCCGATGGAATAAATCGGTCGTGTTATGGTAGGAATAGGGATCTTGGTTATAGATGGACCCGTTTCCGATTCCACCATGCTACAACTGGGGCAATTGCCACCATTATAAGGACCACCACACCATTGACAACCCAGAGGGTGAGGATAAGACATAGAAAGAATCAAAGTTTAACAGAGGGTAAGAAATGAAGAATCAAAAAGGTAAGAGGGTAAAGAGGAATATTTTTGGTATTTTTGAAAAACATTTTGACAAAAACAAAGAATGAAAATATTTTTGGTGTTGTTAACACTTTAGAAAAAGTGTTAATGAACTTTTTGATTTTTAAAAACTGTTTACAAAAAGGTGGTATATGTGCAAGAATGGATCTGGAAATGCTTAAAACACGCTTACAGCCTCCCCGGCAGCGGCGCCAAAATTTGATCGGAGCTGAACCGTCAAGTTATCTCACGCAAGCTAGCCACTTGTGAATGACCAACCGTAAGAAACTCAAAACATTTCGAAACCAAATGCAATTTAGATCGAGAGAATATAGTGGATTCTGGGTCGTTAAGTCCCACGGAGGATGAATTGGTGTTAAACAACTTCAGATGTCGAATAATCACTAAGGATAGTGATCAATAAGGTTTTTGAGAAATTTATACCTAAAGAAAAGATCTACAAATTACAGTGACTTAAATGCAAATTAAGATAATTAAAAAGTTAAAATCTATTAAATAAACGCTATCACTATTTTTACAATGATGTTTTTGTGATTTTATAAAATAAAATAACTTAAATAAACTATATTAACTAAAACGTAAACTTAAATTACTTAAAAACGTTATTTTAAAACGGAAACGAGCGTTATTTACGAAAATGGCGCTGAAGCGCAAGATAAAACGTAAATTTTATGAAATAAAAGGCCTACGAGTGTAAAACTAATTTTCTTACGTACTATATGATAAAAGAAAATTTTAGAAAAAAGATTTATATTTTTTTGACTTTTATATTTTTTATTATGATTTAATTACTATAAAACACTAATTAAATGTTTAAAATACTAAAACTTATTGGAAAATCTCAACTTTTTACGTAAAATACTATAATCTATTCTTAATCTAAGAAAAATAAGAAAGTCGTGGGTTCTTGTGGAAAATAAGTCGAAATAAGCTCAAAAGAGCTTATAACCATAATCGCCAAACATACTTATATATTTGATTATGCAAGCTATGACAAGAAAGACCCAAGGCGCTTATGGTTCCGTACACACTCTAACACTCTTGTAAAGGGGAGGTCTCGGGTTCGAGCACGCCTACCCCTTTTGCTAACATTTTTATTTTTGATTTTTTTCTTTACAAACCAATTAAGCACATAATATTAAGCAACTTTTGTAACTAGAGCTTTTTATGAAAATCACCAATAAGCTGAATTTGAGCTTATTGTTTCTTAACAGTGGGCTAGATTAAGGAATAAGCTCAAGTTATTTAGCCAAATGGCTATATAAGCTACTAAATAAGCTAAATGAAAACTGAAATAAGCTAAGAAACTGTAAATAAGCTAAAATGAAAACTGAGAAAGCATAAAGATCTAGAAATAAGCACAAAATAAGCCTAAATAAGCATAAGCTTATGTCTTTGTTACACAGATACTACTTGGTTTTCTAAGCAACTTCCAACTTATTTTAAGCACCTAATTAAGCTAGAAAATAAAAATAAGGACTTGGACTAACAAGTTTACCGGTGAACTTTCTAAAAACTAATTGACAAAGTTTGGCTTTCACAAATAAGCTCTTGAGGAGCTTTTGAAAATTGGAAAACCATTTCGGTGATGTACAGAATATGGACAAAATAAAAAGCACTTGCAGGCTTATTGGATAAGCTGCAAATTGGAAAATAAGAACTGGAATAGAGAGATGGGTGGGTTGGCTTTCCAAAAAAACTAAAGTTCACAAACTTTGGGTAACTATAGAGCATTTTATGAGCTTGTAAAAATGACTTCTAAAACTGTGCACAGGGGACTATTTGGGTTTCAAGGTGCTTTCTAGCTTATTTTTAAGCACTTAAATGAGCTAAGAAATGGAAAGGAGCACTTGAACTAGAAAGTAGACCAATTGGACTTTCCAAAAAGCTAAAGTTCTCATTGTTTTGACCACTGTTGAGCTTTTAATGAGCTTAAGAAAATGTTTGAAAATCACTGATTGGTTTGAACTTAATAAAATGGACAGAACTATAAAGCAATTGCAGGTTAAGTAAATAAGCTACAAATTTGAAAATAAGCACAGAAACTAAAAGCTAGCTAGGTGAAATATGTGCAACCCAAAAATCAAGGTCTCAGCTTAACTGGATAAGCCACAAATAAGCTGAGAAAACTTGTGTAAGCTACACTAAGGTTCTGATGTGCAGACTTGGGTTTTAAAACAAAACAAAAAAAAAAAAACATCTCAATCCTAGTTTAAATGATTCCAACTTTTAAAAATCCTACTTGAATAACTAAGTTAGACTTAGAAATACCAAAAACAAGTACCAAAACTGCTTATCTCTAAGATAAGCAGTTTTAATCAGTTGTGAACTTGAAAGAAGGAAATCCAACTCAAAACCTCCAAATCCTTCAAAAACATATAAGAAGCTTATACTAACAACTTAAATATGCTTAATTAATCATGATCAAACCTGAGAAAAATGCAAATGAACAGTGAGTCCCCATTTTGACCCATTTGACAACTAATACCAAACAGTCCTTATGGGTGGGCTGTTTTTGATTTTCAAAGGCAAAAGCTAATTTCAACTATGATTTCTGGTTATTACTGATTCACTAACTTATTTTAACTTTAATGAACAATTTTTCAACAGGTAATAAGCACTTATATTAAGCTATCCTACTATTTAGCTATTTTTGGTTTCTATAAAGTTTTTTAGAAAATGAAACAAAAGTTATTCTAAACTGATGAGATTTGATAAAAGGCACTTATAAACTACTAATAAGCAGGAAAAGACTATAATAAGCTAAAATTAAGCACTATAACAGTAATAATTCAAAAAACTAGAAAATTGCTTACAACTTGCTAAGGCTTATAAAACAGAAAGAACAAGATCAGAACAACCCTAGCTTGTTGTCAACAAGCTAGAAACCAAATATAAGCCTTCCTGAATAGCTTATTTTACCAGGAGTGCTTATTCGCCCCCAGGTTGACTTTTGTTGACTTTCTTCATCATTCTTGAATAGAACTGAATAGAAGTTTCTGAGTAAATAGTAAGCTCAAGTAAGCTTATAAAAGCTTAAATGGGAGCTTATAATTGCATACCATCTACTGCAAACAACATTTGACAATTTTGGAAATTTTAACATTGAAATAAGCAAAAACTGAATTAGTAGACAATAATTTAAATTGACACTGAAAGTAAGTTTTTATTAAACTGAGAAATGATTACAAACTCTTTTAAAACTTAAACATACATTGGAGAACTTAAAAAGCTTAAAACGACATAAGTAAAAATAAAGCTACACTACTTCTAACTACTGCCCTTCCATCTCTGCTTCTCTCCTTGTATTTATTGACTTAAAAGATCTTTTGTAGACCTCTAAGCAATTCCCACTTGAATTCTCCTCTTGAAATCATCTCATTCGTACAAGTGTAATTTGGCGGGAAAAGTCTTTGAAGCAGGTTTTTAGCATTTAATGCTATTTGGGTGGATGTGTTAGGTGTTAGGGAGTGGGTAGGGAGCTGTAAAGGTGGAAGGGGTGAGGTGGAAGGGCAGGTGTTATCACTGGTGTGGAAACAGGTGTGGGGAGGTGGGAGATGAACAGTGCACGCGCCTTATCTGTTTTTAAATTTTTGGGTTTGGGCTTGTGGACTTGGGCTGGGTATTAGCTGGGTTAACTGGATTTGGTTTTTAATAATAAAAGGATCCGTTTGGTTAATTATTAAGACAAGGACCAAAGTTGTAATTTGGTGAAAGTTAAGGTACCTGTTTTGACAAGTTTCCAAACTTATCACAAGGGTCAAACCTGCCATATAAGAATAGTACAAGGATCATTTGCATAAAATTCCATTTTTAAATGTCCAAGGACCTTTTATGCCATTTTTTGAATTTTGAGGGACTAAAAGTGTAATTTCCCAAAACTTATCATAAAGGACCAATGTTGTCAATTATAAATAGTATAAGGTTTATTTTGATTATTTTCTTATTTTAAAACCTTAGGGACTAATTTTGACACTTTTGCAAAGTTGAGGACCAAAGTTGTAAATTTGTGATTTTTAACTTCAAAGGATTATTTTGAACAACTTATGAATCCCAAGGACCTTTAATGACATTTACAAGTTTTTGAATTACGGGGACTAGATTTGACAACTTTTGTAACTTGGGGACTAAAGCGCCAATTATGCAAACTTAATACGTTTTCACAGATTTTGATGTTTTGCATTTAAAACATATAAAACACTTGTTTGTGATATTTTATCATTTTGAAGCATTCTTGAGTGTTTTCGGATGTTTTTGGCACTCTATCAGTATAAAAATGATGAGTATTTAGACACTCATCACACTTATATATCGTACTCATTTTTTATCCTTTCAATTACAGATGTCATTGGTACTGTAGTATCGATTTCTGAGCCACTCCCTTTCGAGTCGTATGGAAAAGAGAAAATCAGGAGAACTGTCCTGCTACAAGATGTGGAGTATGCTTTCTGATTAACTCCCTTTTCAGCTATATTTTAAAAAAATATTACCTGTTATTAAGTATATCTGTATGTTTTCGCCAACCATATTCTCATTAAATTATTGATAACCAGTGGTGGACAATTAGAGTGATGTTTCTTTGATGAATGGGCGGATAAATTCAAGCCGTATGCTGATAAATCTTAATCATCTAAACCTGTGGTTATGATCCTTCAACTTGCAAGAGTCAAATATTTCAATAGTAAGTACATATTGTTCTTGGATGTATATTTGTTATCACTGCCTTACTAATTCAATCCTATTATTCATGTTTCAGAAAAACCTTCTGTCAGCAATGTTGTTTTTGCTACTAAGCTGCATATTGATGCTGATTTGCCAGAGATTCATGCCTTCAGGAAGAGGTATAATATTATTTGTATTTGAATGTTATAGCCTTAAAATCTCAATGCTTATATTTCACAATTCTTGATAACAGATATCAGGAAGTCGATGGTTATGATTCCAGCAAGCATGCTATAAGTGTCTATACTCCAGTCAAGAAAGAACTTACACAGGATGAGTTGTTTGGTGGTGCAATTAAAAAAATGGTTGGCTCTATTCGTGAATCTGCTTGGGTAAGATATTAATGGATAACAGTGATTTAACTTTACATACAAGGAGTAGGATTTTACGGTACAAATTGTTTGTTTTGTAGCAGAACAACTACTTAGAACAGTTTCTAAAATATGATTAGGTTGCATAAAAATCAATGTTTTAGCATATGGTGGTCAAAATTCTGATTGAATTGGTTTCACAATTTAGACGTTTTTTAATGTCTGTCTTGAATTCCAAGTTTCCAATACTGTAATTATATGCATAGCATATCTTTATCGCAGACAGCTTATATATGATTTTATGGTACATCACATTCTGTTTCACCATATTGACTTACTAAGTTAAATCATGTTATTGTAGAGCAGACAATGCTACTTTATCTTAAAAACATACATTAAAAATAGCATACATAACTGTGTGTTTGGAATATGCTTGGAATATCCTTGATGCAATCTGTAGTCTTTAGGCACAAAGCAACATTATATACGGTTTATGTTATAGCATAAAAATTATAGTTACTTCCCTTCAATATTTCCTGTGTTTTGTTAAACATTCAGATATCATCCAAAAAAGTGTCATTTAGCTTCAGTTAATTCATAAGGATTAAAAAAACACGTCACATCATGGTTATGACATTGCATCACATATATTAATCACTTAATCGTATGCATTTTAAATTAATATTTATCCTATAATATTTTGCTTAGGAATATGAATGCTTAGTTTATGGAAAGGTTCACAAAATACACCAAGAGTTTGGTTGGACGTATATTGGTTGCAAACGGTGTGGTAGGATAGCAAAACCAGTTGACGATGATGAGGAGGGATCTGCATCCAAAAAATACGGTCAGTCGTCATCCAAAGCAGGAAAGGCAAAGATACAGCTTTGGAGTTGCAAGGACCATAAAAAAATGACCCACGTAGGACCAAAGTATGCACTAACATTACCTTACAATATTTACCATCACGATATGTGTCATTTTATTGTCCCATAAATCCATTTGAGCAAAATCATTAATTCATATATTTGGGGCTTATGATTTTAGGTACAAAGTTATCGTACGAGTTATTGATGATACTGGCTCTGCTTCTCTACTTTTATTTGATGATATGATCAATACTTTGGTTGGTGTCCCATGCTACAAATTGAAAGAGAAGTATGGACCTGGTGCGGAAGACATTTTTCCTGAAGAGCTCATAAATGGAATTGTTGGAAAAAAGTTACTCTTTCGATTTACTTATACAGAGTGGAACATAAACAACAATCATCATGTTTATCGGTGTGAAGATGTCCAATGATCTTTGAAATGATCAAGTTCTTTAAAAGACTTCATCACAGAGGTTTGCCTTAACTGCATTTTTTTGTAGTAAACGCATACATGTTATTCTCCACTGTTTTTTTTGTGTCTAAATAAAGACCTTTTACAGGATTATGATGATGTACTTCAAACTCCTGTTTCAAATGTTACATCCACCAACTTCGCAAGAAATTATGAAACTGTTCCTTTTAACCTAGAAGAAACACCGACAGGAAAAGATGCAGTCCTCAATTCAGAAGATGGTTCAGGAAGCTCCGGCAAGCGTGCAGTCATTGACCTTGATGATTTTGATGAAGTGGAGTATGAAACGAGGATGTCTAAAAGGCCTCTTCTTCAAGTCAAGCTAGAGAAGGAGTAACGAAACTACAGCATCATATATCTTCTTCACAATAAGGCTACTTTGTTTTATTTCAGTAATTTGGTTTCCAGACATTTGTGTTTTGGTATTGTTTTTTGGGATTTGACATTGGGCTGTTTAATTTGCCAATTTATAGTATACCATTTTTTGTAATGGTTTGCTTGGAGAAGATATAAATTATTAGACCCTTTCTTTTATGCATTTAAGGCATGTTTTTTAAAGTTAGTATACGCAGTATAATACTTATTGTGATGAACACTTCCTGAATAGTATTGTAAATATAGATGTCGCTTTAAAATACGACTTCTTTTTTTACAATAGTTTGTTAACTTTCTTACATACGTACATAAATTTCTGACATTAAAATTCCAAAATTTACGAAATTTCTTAATCTTCTTACAATAAACGAGTTTTTTTAAAGTTGATTTCATACAATAGTGTCTTTTAAAATACAACTTATACACTTCAACTTTTGTTTATAATATGACATTACATTCAAAAAAAGATTAATAAACATATCATTTCCTAAAATGAAAATTATACACTTTTTTGGCCAAAATCTCATAATTGAAATATATATTTGCAAATTTTATAGAAACATATCTTTACAACTTTTTGGGAAGTCATAGTATATATATGCATTATAAAAAACGCAATTATACGTATAAATTTCAAATTGTATGTTTTAATCTCCATTTACAAATATTTATACAAAAGTATCATTTCCAGTTATAACAAAAATTTGAAACCTTATATAAACAGGATCATCAACACAAAAATACCAAGCAAATACTTTTTTCTAAACCTCCATTAGAAAGTATCATATGGATCATGACAAGTCACCCAAGGTAAAACATATTTTTTAAAGTTTGTACTTGAAAAATTATAATTTCAAATACTACATAACTGCATTTTTGGATATATGTAACATCAACTCTGTAGGATCATTATTTTATGTGTTTGATGATTCGGGTGGTCTTGGGAGATCAAAATACATGTTTGCCATTAGAGAGAGAAAGTTAGAGAGTTGGGTGGTTTCTTGGTAGAGAGTTACACAAATTGTAGAGTATTAGATTGAAAAGCACCACCCCTTCCATGGATGGAAGGGTATTTATACTACACAATACACGACCTCCTATCGGCTGTGGATCGGGGATACGATGGGTAAAGACCCGTCCTTCCTCCACGGTGTTGCACTAAACTATTTTACGCTCTTGACTAACTAATAAAACAATAAATAACGTGACTAACGACAAATCTACGAGCTAACTTATGCTAGATAACATTTGGGGTGACCGACTCTTCACTAAGAAATTTTCCAATTCCTAACAATCTCCCCTAAGGAGGTCACCCCATGTTTTACATTTCAATCCTAGCATTCTATTCTTGACATTGTTCTTGAGCTCGTAGACATGAATTCTTCATTTCCGCAATCTTTGTGCTTTTGTAGTGCAACTTCAAAGTCCGCATTGATCTGTACTTTCGGTGGAGGTCTTTGAACCGATCCACATCTTGATGATCTTGAGCTTTCTTTGAGATCATCACCACAGATAATATCTGGATCACCCTTTATTGTGTTGCCATCATGTGAAGTTGTGACTTTTGGACCGACATGCTCACACTTTTGAATCATGACATCTTTCCATCGAGTAGCGGAAGCCTTCTTTGGTTCATGATATTTGCGGCGTGAAGCATAAGCATAGTATGAAATATCGAGCCGAGTTATGTAGATATGCACCACCATGATTTCTTCAAATTAAGTGTGGATCTTTGTGAGCATGCGGCTTTGGATTGACTCCTCAATTCGATCGGTACAACCGTCCAAGTATACCGCAAACAACGATTAGCAATAAAACACACGAAAGTGTCTTTGATCACTTCACCGAATTGAGTACACGCCCACGGTTCCCGTTGATCGATATAAATCTTTGTGATCGGTGGGGTTCCTAAGAATCTCCTTGACGGGGTTTCGCAATTGTTCTAGCTGTTCTCAAACCGAACGTCTCAAAGAAGACAACACGGAGTGAGTGAACCAATAATTGAGATTCAGCGATTGATGAAAATTGATTTGAAAACAATCGCGCATTGCTTAGAATAAAGAGTTTTGCAATCGACGAAGGTTTTATGAGAAAGATCAATTTTCAATCAAAACACTTTTGTATTTGAAAATAGTACACAATCGACGTGCTAGCGAAAAGAAGAGATTCGCACATCGAGCGGTTTTCTAAAAGTATTTTTCAATCGAGATACTTTTGAATTTTGAAAACATAAGTACACATTCGACGTGCTAGAGAAAAGAAGATTTGCACATCGAGCGGTTTTCCAAAAGTATTCGTCAATTCCATTCTGGACCAAGGTTGATTCAAGACCGAATCGCCCATTGTTTCTATCCAATTGTCACAAGTTTGATCTTACGAGAAGATCTCACATGTCACCCACCAAGAGCTTGTTTGATGTTGGCTCTAGAAGGATTTCCATCTTCATCGTGAATATTTTCATATCACTCGGATGTTCCGCAATACCACAAGGATAATGCGTGGGACTCTTAATATATACTTACTTTCCACATTGTGTGAAACAACAAGTCTTCAATAATTTAGTGTCCTAATGAGATATTGTGGATGATCTCTTGGCTCTAGACTCAATAGTGCATTTTTGGTTCTGTCTTGGAGACTAGGAGAGGGTCTCCTTCTTCAATATCAACAATCTCTAAGAGAAAGTCGATAGATAATGTCGGTTCCCGTGAGAATGAAACAAGCCCTTTTAAGAGGAACTTGAGTGGCTTGGGAAGTTTAGTGCAGATCGTCACGGGTCCATGACGTCTTGTCTTCAATACTAGTGTTACCTTAGTAACAACCAAGAGCATATGTATTGAACCCGTTCTTGCCCTAAGGTTGAATTGATGGAGGCTATTTCTTTTCACCCTTTTCACATTCGGTTCTTTTCATTCTTCAACCCCTTGATGCTTACCGAGACTTCATAACTAGAACCTTGTTGGGTTTATTCCAAGATTACTAGCTCTGTCTCAGTCCGCACTCTTCCCGTATCTCACTTTTCTCCTTTTTTCAATATACCTAAGGACTCTACACTATCTAGTGGATTGTCCCTGGGTAGATCCCTCCGGTTCTGGCGGATCGTGGGAACTAATACCTAACCTAACCATCCTTATAACACCATGCATAAAGTAAATTGGTCGGTCTTTTGGTACAGTTCATTCTTCCTTAAAACCAATTGAAAAATCATTTGGAAAAACAATCAAGGTACTTGTGATACGAGATCAAAGCATTTTGTACCTTAATAGTTTTGATCATTTAGAAAACCTCCCCCTCAACATGTGCGTATGATTTAGAAATTGTTTAGCACAAGGAGGCAAGAGGACTTTGAAATATTTTCTTTGATCACAATTTTCATACGAAAAAGCCATTTGATTTTCTTGGTAAAATTCTCCCCCTCAATATGTGCATAGGATTTTTGAAATCATTTTTATCACATAGAGGCAAGAGTTCTTTGAAGCACATCCACAATCACAAAATCCATTAAGAAAACCATTTGAAAACACAATCAAGGTACTTTATAATCTCTTTTAAAAACTTTTGTACCTCGATGGTTTTGCTCCCCTCAATATGTGCTTCAAGATTCGAAAGCGTTTAGCACATATGAGAGAAGCGACTGCACAATTTCATCAAATCGATAACCTTTATCAAATTTCATTATTAAATCACAAATTCTCCCCGATCAAAATATCAAATCCTTTGAGATTTTGGATCCCAAGTGATTTAATTAGGTTTAGAAAACATGGGAGAAAATGTGGCCTTGTTTAAATACTCATCCGGTTTTGGATAAATCCTCCTCCTCAACATGTGCATTATGTATATTGAAATCGTTTGGCACATGGAGGCGGGAGTGCCTTTAAAGGACTAAAACCAATTCCATTTAAAAGCAGATTTGAGATTTAAAACACGATCTTTACCCCGATCGAAATATCAAACCATTTGAGATTTGTGATCCCAACCGATTAAATCATTTAGAAAAATTTGGGAAAGACGTGGCAAGATTCAATTTTGAAATATGATGATAAGGACCATTATAAGACATTAAAGATTGTTAGTGTCGGTATGATAGTTTTAAGAGATCTTTTAAGTAAAACAAAACAATTTCACAATCAAACAAGAACAGAAAAATTTCATTTTGAAAGACCTTGATTCTAAAGAAAAAATCATACCATGACATAACATTAAATCTTTAGATCACCACTTATTTTGTACAAACGGACTTTTGTGAAGAAATATCATTTGAAAATATTTTATATAAAATCACTCTCCCTCAATCCATGACGTAGTCAATAATTGAGTGACTTAGGTTTTGATAACAAGAAGTCCGGTGATTTTTAAAAATTAGTCCAATATATTTTCAAAAAATATTTTCCATTTTCAAAACAATTTAATCAAATTATTCAAAATTGTTTAAAATGATATCCTGCACAAAGATCGTTAGGTGGTTGAGAAGCTTCATTGTTGTTGTTGTAGGGCTTGGAAGAAAACCGTCTGCGCATATGCGGTGAGACTTCTTCTTATGTTGCATTTTGAATGCCAACCGAGGTCCAATTTAAGCTCCGTTTCTTCAATCACTTAGAAGAAAACCATCTGCGATGCGGTGAGACCTCTTACGTTGCATTTATGCCAACTCTCCATTGAAGTCCAATTAAGCTCCGTTTCTTCATTTGTCAACCCAAGAAATAGTTACCCTTTCCTTTCGGCATCCAATCATCTTCAATTGTGGGATCCGGATCGGGAACATTCTTATAACCAATATACCTGCATACGTTAGTGAACATACATACAGATATATGGTGGTCGACATCACCCAAACAGCAATCGACTAATAAAAGTCAATGCGACAAATCAATCAGATCATGTAAGGTAAGGGAATAATGTGTTTCTCAAACTCTAATCATCTAAACCTAACAATCATATCCTAGAAACCTAGTCCTTCAACATAGGCAATTATATTTTTCCAGATAAGCACGTAGGATAATTAAGAAAGCCCGTTAGATGATATAGATTTGAAAACATTATCCCCCTCAATCAATGACTCAATTTGTAAAAAGTTTAAAAGTGCTGAAGTCATTGATTGAGTTTGCAGATATAAAAAACCCGACGCGATTGTTGTTAAAGCAACTCATTTTACCACCATTTTAGAAAACAACAAATATTTTTCGAAGAATTTTAGACGGAAAAACATTTGTGTAGGAGCAATGATCCTTGACATACTTTCCTCATTTGTTTTAGGATAAGTGCACGAAATATTTGAAAATAGATTTAGCGCAAGACTTACCTTCCTTTAAAGAACGGGTTGCTATCTCAAATAATAGCAAGCCACGGTTTTAGCACGGTTACGATCAAGTAGCGCAAGCCATTATTTGAAGCTTGGGTTACAGCTTGAAATAATCGTAAGCCATTAGATTTGTGACATGTTTAGAAAGAAATATTTACACCTCCTCGCTCGAACTTCATCTATGGTCCCGTGCCATTATTGAATGACATTTCTAAGACCGTAGATGTTATCGATACGGAAGACATGTCTAGAGAAAACATATTTTGGGATTTTGAAATTTTCTGATTTTTATGGATTTTTGAAGGTTTTATATTTTTCTATTTTCTTTTTTGTTGGTTTTATATTTTTCTATTTCTTTTTGTTGGTTTTATATTTTTGTATTTTGTTTTACGAATAAATATTTACAAGGATAGAGTAGATGATATAGTTAAAGAAGATGATGATACGAGTACCGAGATAAGGATATCGAGCAGCCCCGTTGTAGAAGATAGAAGTCATCATCCCTTCAACATTCACCACCAAAGCTTCCAAGGGCTCTAGAATTGAAAGAAAATGAACCATCTGAAAGTGAGACTCGCGCTTCCCCCAAACCGAAAATCCTTTAGTTGAGCGATTCAAGCTCTATTTCAAGCTTGCCTTAGCCAGTGCATGTAAAAGCACACCATTGCCATAAATCCCATTGCTCCATTTAAGAACGATAATCGAGAATCTCCGTTCGGGTTATATCATCCATAAGAACAAAGAATGTATCATCCCACACATAAATAATCTTCTCAAATTTCATAACCACGAAGTCAAGCGATCCATTCCAAAAGGTGTCAAGAGAGCAATTCCCCAAGAGTTGAATTGTTGCGATCGACCTCTTTGTATAATGCTCTAGAACTCTCCCAAATACACTTCATGAGGGAATGAAGAACACCTTCCCATGTTCACATTTTCTTCCCGATGAACATGTATGAAGCTCAAGAACCAAGTACACCAATATCCAAGAACTCTCCGAATACACATCAAGAGGGTAATGTAGAACACCTCCCTATGTTCACATCTTTCGTCCTCGTGAATGTGTATAAAGCTCAAGTATCCAAGTATACCAATACACAAGGAATTAATAATCGATAACATTGAAGAAGCGCACCAAGTCATCGATTATCTCTGCGGGTGACAATCTGCGGATGTCAACTCCGAATAAGTGATTATATCTACGAATCACCGATTAAGCACTCAAGTGAAACAATGAGCATCCCAATGTACACAATCTCTCTCCCCGATCCTTGCGATACCATCGAAATCACCACACACTAGTGTACCTCATTATCTTGAAACTTTCTAACATCACTTCCCCACGTAGTTGGAATAATAACACAAAAAGCCTTGATGAGTAAAACCTTGAGTTTCTCTGGTCATGACACTTGTTTTCCGGGATATCTTCAATCACTTAGAAGTATTAAGCTTATCAAGTTTACTCGCCATGAGTCAAACCTTGAGTTTCTCTGCGGTACTAACATTTGTCTTCCGGGATGTCTTGATTACTTAGAAAAGTTAAGTTCATCAAGTTTACTCGCTTTGTGTTTATATGTGAGTCTCCTTACGCCTTCTTGGTTTTGACACTTGAATCGGAACTCTTTGTAAGCCCAAATACTTGAAATTTGTTGAGAAGATTGCTTGAAGTCTTTGTGAGAATCAACATCTTTGAAGTACATAGTGAGCAAATCTAATTGGGGATTAAATCGACATTTCAAACTCCCCAATTAGTGCTCTCCCTAAACCGACAATCAGTATGATAAATGCCGGATTAAGAAGAAGTCTTTAGATCATTACATGCAACTCGTCTTTAGTCTTCTAACATGTAGCGTAATATGTAGAACCGATCAGACTCGACCTTCTTCAAGATTGTCCATTGGGAGTAGAAAGTTAACATCTTCAACTCACCAAAACAAGAACATCACCAAAAAGCATCCCAATCAACTTACATCTTGCAAATCCCTTAACTAAAATCCTCCCAATCAAACAAGAACAGAAGATGTTCATCAAGGAAATCGGAATCGGCCGCAACGAACACACGAAATGGTAATACCAAGCAAACCATCACATCAAACAAGAACAGAAGGTTGTTCGGAATCATCATGTTGATGTGCACGTGAAGCATTAACCGGAAGCACTTTGTCGATAAACTCATCAATCCGAGTGAAGATGTCAACCAACGGCTCTTAGAAGAGAAAAACTCCATGTGAAGATAACCCGATAAGAAGAAGCTCGGTTCTTACATGAGTTTAGAGCCGTATGACCATTTATAATCTCAAATTTCAATCAACAATGCAAAAAATTCACACTTCTTCTCCCCCTCAAGAATTGCATACGGAGATGCCATTCTTGAATAAATAAGTGAATATTATCCAAATGTAGTCTATTCACACTTCTCCCCATAAAATCGGTAGCAGGATGTCGCCATCTTCATTATAGTTGAGAAAGTGGAATCGAAAAACAATCAACAGAGCCAGTTCACTTGATGACCAAGCGCATGGAAAAAGTATGAAGCGTGTTGATGAGAATGGTCATTACTAAGAAGATTTCTCTTCTTGAAAGATAAAGCGCATCGACACGCACACTTTTCTTTTCTTTAGAGTACGAGGCATGAACCGATGTGTTCATACGTCATAAGAAGATTTCTCTTCTTTATAAGATAATGCGCATCAAACGTACACATTTCTTTTCTTTAGAGAATGAGGCCCGAATCGGGTGAGCAGACGTCATAATCTCTCTCTTTCGACTCTCTTAGCAAAACATGTAATTAACCCCATTATCATTCAAGAGGCTCTTTGTAGTGACAACCGATGGAGAAAACCCGATATAATGAATTTGACCACAAGTAAACTACCCGAACTCATGACTTAAACTTGCACATATGTAACAAAGAGCGGTGTCGAGAATTCATGCCCATTTGAATCTCTAAGTACTCTATACTCTTCACCCAACCAACCATCAAGTAATAGACGTACATAACCTCTTGAAAATCCACAATTGAATGTGACACTGAGCACTACAACGTAACTCCTTTAAGTGATAGTTATTTTGAGGTGATAAGAGCCCAATTCCCCCAAGTGGTAAAAGAAGAAGTAAAAGTCACCCAACAATAACTAGATTTCCAAGTCTTCGCTTTTGATAATAAGCTTGAACAAGGATCATGAAGAATCTTCATCCATCCATCCCCTGATATCTTCAGATGCTAAGTACACTCGCGTGATAATTCACTTCAACCTCAAATAAATAATCTTGAATTAACTCCGTTGTCACATCTTCTCGTTAACTACTCAAATCTAGCCTTCTTTGACATTTAAATGAACTTTGATAATGGTTTCATCCGACCATGGTCAACAAAGACATAACCCGAAAAACCATGTAATAACCAAACGCCATGACGAATATCCAAACACACATCCAATTTATGAAGTACACCTTTTATCCTTTCTTCAAAGAACCCGTATCAATAGCATCGAAGACCCGAGATACGCTTTCCTTTCTCCAAGATGGTTCCATCATCACGGATTTTACAATTCTATAGTTTAAACCGAGAAATAGTTTCTTTCATGGGATTTTACAAAACCAAGAATAAACCGTATGATTGATCCGAAATGCACTTTACAATTTCGGGATGTTTCCATTGTCACGGGATTTTACATGTCTATGATTTAAACCGAGAAATAGGTTCTTTCGCGGATTTTACAAAACCAAGACAAAACCGTAAACAATGTTAGTATGAATGTGTTATGGCAACTTTGGTTTGGTGAATATCTCATTATAGGGAACATGCGTTGGTTTATCAATGGTTTATTATCCAACATCAATAATAACATCAACCATCCAATCAACACAATGGTAAACACATCCTTCACGCGTTCGCATCGGCTATTGTAGTGACCACACGAGAAGTAAACCCGATATACCAAACTTGATCATGAAGTAAAACTTCCCAGATTTGTTACTTAAACTTGTACTAATCCTTGTGAAGAAGAAAAGGTGTACCCAATGTACAAAACCTCTTGACATATCCTCAACTACGTGAGACACCAAAGTGATAGCTACGTTGTGGGTTAATCGAGAAAGAATCACAACCGTAACTAAATAGCCAAGTCTTTATTACCCTCTATAAATGCCCAAACAAGTCATCTTCGCGGAAGGGTAGAAAGAAAGAACATGAAATAAGTAACTTTCCCGGAAGACTTTACTTCAAACCCCAAATGAGAAATATCGTATAGACAACGCCATGGTCAGCTTTGTTCTAAAACCAATATTAAGCCGAGACATAATAAACAGCGTGAACATGCATAAACCAAAGTGTTAGGCCGAACCACACAATGAATCACATCAATACACCGAATTTCATCTGATCTCATCATGAGAAGTTAATCTTATCATCATTCAAATCCAAGTGATATATATTTTTGAGCCAACTTAGTAATAATGCACGTCCAATCAATCAAAAAAGTTGGCCCGTTGGAACAAATATCAGTAAATCCGTTCAAGCCCATATGAAAAGTTAACTCCGATCCAACCATAATCACAACAACTCCAAAAAAATGTTTCCTCATGAGATAAATACCAAAATACCACTCTTGATCTCATAATTTAATTAAGACATTTGTATCTTTAATAAATTAGTCAAACACATTTTAAGCGAATGTCTTAACTAATTTAGATTCAACAACAATGCACCCCGCCATCCAATCGATTAGTGATAGACTAATGTAGTCCAAACCGGTTTAAATGAGATTATCAATTGAGGCCTAAGTGAAATACGAGCGGTATAAATGGTCAGCTCATCTCAACATACACTTATCACACGTTAAAAGTCACATACCCCAAAATTGAAATGAGGTTTAGATATCACTCGTTCCAACTGGGACATGAAGTGGCCGTTAAGTGCAATAGAAGTCCACTTCCAAAAATAACCATCCTCGCCCATTTCCATCAACAGATCCGGTAACAACCACATACCCTAATAAATGGGTATTAAAGCACACAACTCACTCAAACAAACCCTAATACATATCTCATTATACTCGCCTCTTTCACCACAAACACGTAAAAAAAAGCGAAACCCTAATCCACTCCTAAAATCCATCCGCCTACCACATATATGATTCCAAATCGACTTCAACAAACAAAAGGTATCACACACACACCACAACCATCCTTTTGTTGATCAAACACGCCGCCACGTGGATGGCTCGAGCTACATATGATTCGTTATCATGATCCGTTAAAGATGTGCTCATAGGTAGGTTTTAATTTAGTTCATTCATAAACGACCTCAAGAGAAACGATTTAACAAATATCGTTAAACTCATTTCTTGACTCAGATAATATTGATTTAATCAAAGAAATGATTCAATAATATTGTTGACATCATTTCTTTACATTCGAATAAAACTGTATTGATCAATGATGATTTAAGTCTTCGTGAGTTGAGATTTTATGTGAAATTCTTGATGCATCTTGAATGCCACGAAAAGACTTAGGTGAGATCTCACAATTGTTTTGAAAATATTTTATCTATTCTTTTAACAAAGACACGAATGAGAAAAGAGATAAAGCATATGGCTTTGTTTCATCATGATAGCATTCAGATATTTCAAGAGTAGATCAATGATGAAGTTTTTGATTCGTGTTATAGACTTGATAGTCTTGATGTTTCATTTGAGAACCACGGATAAAAAAACAGATCTTTGAATCATTTATCATTTTGAGTCTTAGATAATGTTGGAGTTGAGTTGGGATAAATATGAGGTTGATGTTGGGTTGAGATGTAGTGTAGATATAGATCCGTGATGATGTACCTTTCGTTTGATTGACCTTTCAAGGTCCCGTACACATTGAGTACAACGAAGGTAGGTGAGATCTTGAGATGATTACATATAGATATGATTAGAGTCATGATGTTGGTTTTGATTGTGTCGGACCTGATGATGGGTTAGCAACCTGAAGTCGAGAGATTTGTATTTGGTATTTGTATATGTGGTTTATAAATTGTTGTTGAGGTCTTGGTCAATATCTTCTTCTACCTTTCTTTCTGTCAAGTCGCCAGCCAAGTCGCTAGGTTAACTCGCCACGGCCAAGTCGCTAGGCTAACTCGCCACGGCCAGGTCGCTAGGCTAACTCGCCACGGCCAGGTCGCTAGGCTAACTCGCCACGGCCAGGTCGCTAGGCTAACTCGCCACGGCCAAGTCGCTAGGCTAACTCGCCACGGCCAAGTCGCTAGGCTAACTCGCCACGACCAAGTCGCTAGGCCAAGTCGTAGCGACTTGTAAAGACAAGTCGCTAAGAAAATACATTAAATCGGACATCAAGTTCGAGCAACTCGCTAGCATGAATATCAAATCATACCTGAATATATTCAGATTATAACCAAAGTTACCCGGAATACATCCAAAAGATACACCTTTTAACCCATTTTTGACCATAGAACCAGTGAAAAGTCATAGCAAAATAGATGTAATAACAGACTTGGACAAAAAAAGGATGAAACAAGACAGATAACGACTAAGATAGGACCAAGACACAAAATGACCAAACATATACATGTCAAAACAGTTTTACCACAATACTAAAAAACGTTTTCCAACCAATAAAACAAGTACACCAACAGCATAAACAGTTTCAAACACGAGTAAAAACCACAATAAATCATCAAAAACACAACAACCTTGGCTCGGTACCAATTGTAGGATCATTATTTTATGTGTTTGATGATTCGGGTGGTCTTGGGAGATCAAAATACATGTTTGCCATTAGAGAGAAAGTTAGAGAGTTGGGTGGTTTCTTGGTAGAGAGTTACACAAATTGTAGAGTATTAGATTGAAGCACCACCCTTCCATGGATGGAAGGGTATTTATACTTACACAATACACGACCTCCTATCGGCTGTGGATCGTGGATACGGTGGGTAAAGACCGTCCTTCCTCCACGGTGTTGCACTAAACTATTTTACGCCTTGACTAACTAATAAAACAATAAATAACGTGACTAACGACAAATCTACGAGCTAACTTATGCTAGATAACATTTGGGGTGACCGACTCTTCACTAAGAAATTTTCCAATTCCTAACAAACTCATAATATGTTTTTTGATGACAATACAGCAACAAGGTATCTCAAGGTCACCTGATGATTTTTGGATTGAAGATCCACCTGTTATCATACTTTCAGATGATGAAATGGTATTATATACATTAGTAAAACATAATGAATTTTATGTTATGCATATTTCATACTAAAACATATCCGACTACTTGCAGGATGTATCCGAGAAGATGGCATGTGCCAAAGTCACCAAAATTGGTTCAGGTGTGAAAATCAATGGTGTTGATGCTGTAGATGTTCACTATGACAAATACAAATGGATCAAGGACAATAAAGAATGCTTAAACCATGCTAAGAAGGAAAACAATTATGGATTGGGTAAGGTTATTGATCTTCAATATTGTGTTGATGAGGACAAAGATGAATGGATTTGCATTAAGAAATACTGCAAATATCACAATCGTATTTTGGAGTATCATGATGACAACGAGGAATCCATTGCATCAAATGTTTGTGTTGAAGATTTGTCCTCTCAAATATTAGGCTCTTAACTTAACATTATTATCAAAAAGTTTATTAATATGTCGTTAAACAAATTGTCATGAACGTTTATTATAAAAAGTGTCATTGTTATCTCATTTTCAATACATATAGATTTTTCATACACTTTTACTGATGTGAAGCCTTACTCCTTATCAAATAAGAACTACACAAGCAAAGTGATAAACAATACTTCCAGCCTATCACATATGGGACAACACTGAGAAGATATATCTGATATAACAGTTACGAATCTCACACATTAGTCATTTCATCCTACTGTAATTTGACAACATTATTATCTCGAATCTCATACTAAAATTACTACTAACAAACTTTTCAACCTTTCCTTACCCAATACAAATGGATATGCTATTCAACTTCCTCGCCAACATATAATACCACCAACAAAAAAAAATAGCAATGGATATGCAATTCCTATAAGGATGAAGAAGACACATTTTGAAGGAAAAGGATAGACTAAACTGCACTGATAATTGTTTTACAACCCACTGATTTAGTAGATAATAAATACAGCATTTCATAATCCAACCCAAACATTTGACCTTACCATACCAAGTTAACGTAACAAAACATAGACTAAACAGACATTAGTTCATAACATACTAACCATCCAAAATAACATTAGTTCAGGCCATACTAAACATCCAAAACACTGACATAATAACAGTAGTGTTTTTAGCATACGTGAAACACAGGGTACTCCTCCACTTCATCGCCAGCCATATAAATAATCAAGTGCATGAACTTGAACCTGATCATTTTGTTGTATCCAAAATTACAATCATTTGCAAACTCCCTCCATTCGCCAAACACGTTCACATGGTTTATCCTTCCGGGATCCTCTTTATGAAATTCCATCTTGACAGTAAAATTTCTTTCAACATTTTGGTGTATCATCATAACAGTCCTGTACGTATGCATCGGATGGTAAAACAAGAAGTCTGCAGGTATTGTCTGCGATAAACCATCGATAATATATATTATTAACTACCTCTTCATAAACATTAATAACGTGTCACGAATACAGATTTTACACCTAACAAAAATACTTACGAGTCTTTTCATTACTGTAATCATAGAGAAACTTTTATAGAATGTGTCTCCCGCTTCACCAAAGTGATCCATGTGAGCTGGCCAACGACATATGTGCTTCATCCTGTCATCACCTGCAAAAAAGTTTACCATGTTATAATAACTCCTAATACTATATATCAAACAACACTAATATATCAGTATACTTTTATTACTTCAAAGTAACGAATTCTATAAACATATTATACTTTTCAACTAAATTTGCATCTAAATATGAACATCACCTTGGTCGTGAAACTGTAAAGCAGGTTGTATGTGATGCAATGGTGTTGCACCATAGAAATGAATCGGTGTATGCGGACTTCCATTAAAGTTAAAAGCCATCAACCTGTATACAGTGTTATGCTCTTTTGTAAACACCACGATCAGTCCAACTTGCAAACCCAATGTCCACTTAATAATATTCCATAATGTTTGATCCATTCGTATTCATCATCCGCATCGAGAAGCAGTCACACGGACCACGGGAACCATAAAGTAGTCTTCTCACAATTTATCCTAATAGTTGCTTCCGGCCTATCACACTCAATAATTCACCGCAATTCTCGTAGATGAAGTTAACGTTTGTCGTAAATACATATTTTATAGTAAACGTTAACTTACAAATAAAGCTAATACAAGTTTATGTTATATATTGAATAATACACGAGGCTGTGTTTTGACCCAAACACAGCTCTTGAATCGATAATAACGATTGTGGTCAACATTGTAACCCCTGAATTCTGTACCATCCCTTGCATCGTACCCTGTCACGTAGAAACTGTCATCCCCTTCCTGTATGAAATGCGGCCATTAAACATACGGACCGATGTTGTCCTTAGCAAACGCTTTCCAATCCTGACCCTTTAGTGTTATCGGTCCGTGTGTCGGTGTCACAAACCAAACTTTCTTACGAATTCGTGCTGAGTTTGTCAGATAGAGATGTTTGTTTCCATTGTAACATTCCATTTCAAACACCTCAGGCAGTTCCTAAATAAGTATTCAAGACTTTAATTGGCTTCTAACTTTACGATAAGACTTATAAATGTTAGGATATAGTGTTGTTTTATTTACCTGTTCCCTTGGATATGTTCGGCGATTTACCAAAACTACAAACTCCATCGGCATTTTCCTGCGAATAATATACGTACTTTATATTCCATATCAGTTTTACATGTTATAATAAATGCTTAACCAGGATAATACTATTGCTTTTCCTTTTTTATCTGACTGTATTAACCGTGTTCCAATGTATGCACTTAAAAGTATACAACCTAATCATATCGCAAACAGGATTTACTAACCATTATCATCACTTACACAAGATGATTTTCTTTATAAACCACCATCTATTAAATGTATCCACTTATATTTGAGTAGTCTTATATCTTAAACAATTAAACCATTAACTCACAAAAGCCTACTATAAAATTATACTATTATCATCACTTACGCACCATTTGAAGTTACCATCTAACTTGCTATTGAACTAATTTACAACATCACGGTTAACTATAGTTCTAACATACTTTAAATATAAAATAATTTCCAACAACAACAACAACCATGCATTATTATTGAACTAAGATTCAAACGATTAAGGTATGGTTGATGTGTATGATAAATATAAACCATCAAAAACACAAAGATCAATCATTTTTTAAAGGAACAATTATCATCCTTGACATATCTCATTACTATTATCTTACAGAACTTAGATCATCTAAAATTTATCATCATGCAACCATTTGAAAAGGGGTATACCTAACGACTATATACCTACAAATCTACTAATATATATCTTTGATCATGTTTTCCCTTATATTTTTTATAAGAAATCATCATCTTACTAACCTGGAAGAAGATTTTTCAATGAAGTGATCAATGTGGATGATTTGACAGAGTTATGAGGCTAGAGCTAAAACATAGCATGTAATGATCACTTTAGTTGGGAAACTGAATATATGATATCTTGCCACAGAAATATCTTGACTTTTCTCATTTGGTAGCTGACCGTGGGCTTGGCAGTCAAATCATCATTTGGGCCTTAACATTGCTATGGGCTTGGTCTTATATTTAGATGCAAATTATTACTACGTATAAGCCTTATTAGAATAAAAGTGAGGGGAATTTAAACGTATAAGTGCAAAACGTATTTTTTCCCAAAATACATTCTGCTATAAAAATATAACGTATATCCGAATTTAATGACAGGATCATGGAGATTAGTGTAAATCGAAAGGTGTTTAAAACTACCTAAACACAAGTTATTGGGTGTATAAGTCTTCAATATTTGTAATTCTACCAACCATTTGATGATTCGTTTGTAAACAAAAATGGATAACGTTACACCAAAGGTTCGATGAAAGAAGTTTATTCATCATCGAATATCCATTCATCTCGCTTCATCTGCGAAGACATTTGAATCAAAATCATCCCCAACAAATATCAATAGGTAATGTTAATTTACTTTTTGTTGTTCATTTTTTTCCATATTTTGTTTATAAGTCTTAATCTATACATGAAAATTTCTAATGACCAATATATGTATTTTGATGTCGGTATACGAATCGTGTATTACATTCTAACCTTAACCTAAACAGATTTTCAAGACGAAGGAACTAAAGGAAATTCCGTTATGATTGATCAAAACATAAACAATAGTGTCATGTCTTTCAATGATTTGCCATATACACAACTTAATGGGCAATACTCTAACACGATGAATACTCATTATATGATACGAGATTCTCAAAATATAGATGCTACAAAAAGCACAGGTATGTACATTGTATGTTTTCTCCATGTAATACCAAATGTATCTATAATTTTTATTTTTATTTTAATTTTGTTGACAAGTTTATTATATCGACGGTTTATACCATTAATCACCATGCGAGCTACTTAAACTATAACCTTCTTAACTATCAACCTATATACATACCGGGTTCCACTAAATACTGGCGATACGTTTTCTACCCTTTAACTATCTTTTACTTTTCCAAATTTTAATCTTTACAAATTACATGTACAATTATATGCATACATTTTATACATTATCACACACCATTGTATTATTTTTCATATGTTTGCGGGTTCTCCAAACAATGATACATCAAATAAAAGAAAGTATCAATTTCATAGCAAAACATTGACAATACAAACCCTATAAACAATAACATCCAACAAAACAAATAGTCTAAGTATGCGATCAGCAATGTTACTCCCCTTGTGCAAAGATCCCCTCTTTCCAATATTACATCAAGTAAGTTTATCCTCATACGTAACTCCTTAATGTACTATGTCTTAAATAGTTTATTATATCAACTAATACCTTTTAATATTAGGTACGTTGTCGAGATTAAACCAAACTGCTTCCACTTCTAATCGCACTACCCCGTTGTTAACACAAGAAGGAAATATAAATATTACGACTGAAACCTCCAATCCAGTAGAACCTAAGCGGCGTCCTGGTCGGCCACGTAAAACACCTGTGCCAACCAACCTTACTTTGCAGAATTCCTCTTTTCAATCCTCACAACCAAGTGTACGAAAAACGCGTGCCAAACCATGCGGGACTACGATCAATGTTCAAGAACGGTATCTTTGCAACATTCACAAAAGTTATTTCATTTATGTATTTTGTATGAAATTTGAAACTAAAAGTACATTTTTATGAGCATTGAGTTCAGTCATTAACAAACATAATTGCACATTTTTTGTTATCTTTGTGCAGATTCTGCAACGAACTTTAGCCAAACCAATGAAAATGCAAACCAAACCTTTTCTGTTTCGAATTTTTCCAACAGACTGTTAACAGAAACTTCAAATGTTATTAATACAAATGAGGTTTCAAATTCACAATTACCTAAGAGGAAACCTGGTCGTCCACGTAAAAATCCTCTGACCAACAACCTAACATCACAGCAGGTTCTATTTGATTATTCACAACCATTTACACAAACACCGGCTGCAAAACAATTCATGCCGTGGAAAGACTTAAGTGTTGGTTCTTCAAATCAGAACATTCGTATCCCTCAAGTAACACATGCTTCTACTAATGAAAACAGTTACACAAGTAAGCTTTACAATTTATTTTTTCATTACATGTTGTATGTATTTGTTTTAAAAATTTCATTAGTTTTTTTATTATAATTTGTAAACCAACAGGTGTGACAACGCCTACTCAGTTAAGTTACTGTGAACTTAATTATCAACCAATATCAACACAAAATACCATGCATTATGCAACCAACCTCAATGAAACCAACAAAATGGAAACCAAACCTTTTGTACGTCCAAACTTACCAATACACTTTTGACAGAAACTTCAAATGTTAATACTATATCTCAGGCTTCAAATTCCCAATTACCTAAGAGAAAAGCTGGTCGTCCACGTAAAACTCCTCTCACCACCAACCTTACATCACAGAAAGTTGTGTTGGATTCTTCACAACCATTTGTGCAAAAACCAGTTGCAAAAAGAGGCAGGCCTCGGAAAGACTTAGGAGTTGGATCTTCAAATCACAACCTTCAAACCCCTGAACTAACACATGCTATACCTTCTAATGAGAACACTTATACAAGTAATTTTTGTAATTTATGTTTTTGTTACATTTTGTGTTTATTTGTTTCATCATTTTCATTAGTTTTGTTTTAAAAATTTCTAAACAAACAGGTGATGTTTCAAAGGAAAATCCAAGAAGAAAGTTCAGAAACAAAACTCCAATACCATTTGACATTGGTGATTGTTTATTTTCATTAACATAATTATACATAAATTCAGGCATATATACTGTCTTTTTTACATATATACTAATAACCGGTTTATCCTTTATACAGGTTATGTAAATCATGCTCATGAAAGTTCTTCAAGAAATTCTAATTTTTCTTCAAATTTAGAAAACAGAGCACATATCCAAGAAGAATCAATACCAAATGTTAATAACGTTGTACTCCCAGACGAAGAATATGAATATGAACATGGATATATAGATCGAATCGCAGGCATCTCTAAGGGTATTTTTTTAACTAATTTAAAACCAAGCAATCTAATTTAACGTAATGTATCTCTAACATACACTTTCATGTGTGTATTTAGATTACTTTGACCACGAAGATCCAACTTATACATGCAACAGTTGTGGTGCAATGTTGTGGTTAGCAGAAGCTAAGGTAGGATTGAACACTCTAACTACTACCGATTCATTCTCCCTTTGTTGTGGCAAAGGAAAAGTTATGCTACCTGTTGCGTTAAAGGATCCACCGCCGTTATTAAAGGGACTTATGAATGGAGAGAATCCAAAAAGCAAGAGATTCTTGGAGAACATTAGACGTTACAATTCTATGTTTGCATTTACATCGATGGGTGGTATTGTCGATCATAGTGTTAACACAGGTCGTGGGCCCTTTTGTTTTAGAATTCAGGGACAAAACTATCACATGTTGGGGGATTTGTTACCCAAAGATGGCGAGACACCAAAGTTTTCTCAGCTCTACATTTATGATCCACCAAACGAGATTGATAATCGAATCAATGCTGTCAGGTATAGTTTATTAGTCAGTATTTTAGACTATAGTTTTGCCTTTTTAACTAAAACGTACTTATTACAATCACATATCAAATGGTGCAGTTCAAGAGGTAATGGGTCGTCTTCATCAAATAGTAACATGGATCGTACGTTGACCAAACAGATCAAACAAATGCTTGATCGTGAAAACCCTTTGGTTCGAAGTTCAGAATGGCTGGTCTACAGTTGGCTGCAGGTCAAGAAAATGTTCAGATAAGGCTTTTAGGAAAACGTGCAAAGGATGGCGAGACAATATGATCTTCCAACCGCTAATGAGGTTGCCGCACTTATTGTTGGAGATTTTAATGAACAACATAACGAAAGGGACATTCTCGTCCATAAGAACAATGGCAAAATCAAAAGGATTAGTGAATTGCATGTGTCATACCTCCCTTGCGGTACCTCTCTTATTTCCCTATCTTCAAGATGGATATAGGATGATATATACCATCAAGGAGTTCTGAGATCGACACCGATAAGGATAAAAATGTGTCACAATGCGTGAATGGTTTGCTTACCAGTATACAAGACCGCCTAATAAATTCTCAACCATTCTAAATGGTAGGCGTTTATTTCAAAGAGCTTTGGTCGATGGCTATACCATGGTTGAAGCTGAGAGGATGCTATATGTTCGTAATAAGCAACAAGATCTTAGATGTGAAACTTATTCAAGATTAGTTGCGGCAGCAGAATCATCCAACCAACAAAATAAAAAACGCGGTAAGAAAGTGATTTTGCCTTCGTCCTTCACAGGAAGCCCAAGATACATGATGCAAAATTACTTAGATGCCATGGCAATGTGCAAGTGGTATGGTTACCCAGACTTATTTATAACGTTTACATGTAATCCTAAGTGGCCCGAGATTACAAGGTACCTGAAAAAAAAAGGTCTTAAATCAGAAGATCGTCCCGACGTCACCACCAGAGTCTTTAAAATGAAGCTTGATATGTTGATAAAGGACATTAAAGAAAAGCGTATTTTTGGCAAAGTCAAGGCAGGTATGTTACCAAAATCCTTATATAACACCAACCACTGTGTATACTTTGTTGTCTATATTATAAGCAGTATGTTTATATATTAATATGTACTTCCTTTTCCTTTTATTTTGTAGAGGTGTACACGATAGAATTCCGAAACGTGGATTGCCTCATTGTCACCTATGTGTTTGGTTGGAAACAGGATCTAAATTGAGATTTCTGCGATATTGATGATGCATATCGGTGAGATTCCGATAAAGATGAAGACCCGGAACTCCACCAATTGGTCAAGGAATTTATGATGCATGGTCCGTGTGGTCCCGAACATAGGAGCTTCCTTGCATGGTTGAGAATAAGTGCTCTAAAAGTTTCAAGCAATTTAATGAAGCTACTTTCATTGATGAAAGTGGGTATGCCATCTACAAGAGGAGTGATAATGGCGTAACTATTCGTAAGCAACGTGCGAACTTGACAATACCTTTGTTGTTCCTTACAACCGACTTTATTGAAACGGTACCAAGCTCACATCAACGTCGAATGGTGCAATCAATTTGCATCTATCAAATACCTTTTCAAATATATTAACAAGGGCCGGGGATAGAGTAACAGGGTAATGGAAGATGAAGAAAAGGATGAGATTAACGACTTCTATGATTGTCGGTATTTATCAGCATGTGAAGCTGCATGGAGAATATTCAAATTTGATATTCATCATAGAAGTCCTTCTGTAGAGCGTTTGCCTTTTCATCTTCCAAATGAACATTCGGTGTTATTTGATCCAACCGAAAGTATAGACTTTCAGCTTGAAAAGGATTCAGCCAACACAACCAAATTCTTACAGTGGATGGAAACAAATAAAACCGATGAGTTAGCACAAACGCTTTTGTATGTTGAGTTTCCAAAACATTTCGTTTGGAACAAGTCTGATTTGGTATGGACTCGACGCAAGCAAGGTAAGAGCATAGGCAGAATTCATCACGTCCCGCCTAATTGGGGAGAGCTTTTTTATCTTCGCATGTTGTTAAACCATGTCCGAGGTGCAACCGGTTGGGAAAGTTTTAAGAATTATGATAATGTGGTTTATAGTACTTACAAAGAAGCTTGCTTTGCACGTGGTTTGTTAGATGATGATAAGGAATACATTGATGGTATAATTGAAGCAAGTCGGTGGGGATGGGAGATTACTTGCGGCTTATTTTGTCAAATTAATACTCTCGGAGTATGTCTCGGCCGAAGTTGTTTGGGAAAAGTCATGGAGACTTTTAGCGTAAGACGTCTTAGATAAAGAAAGGCGGAAACGAAATCATCCGTGTATGAAAACTGCTTTTTTCCAACATGTTAACTTTAACTATCAATAGAAATTTAACAATTATAAAGGCCTTCGATTTAGTCATATATTTGTTTTTTCCTACAAGATAATAATTGATTAATCATCAAACATTAGTCATACGACTTCTTATTTGTTAGCCCTTTTACGCTACCTATCATATAATTTGTTGTTCTTGGACCAGGGATTACTTTTCAAGAATTTTATTTCAAGCATAACCAACTGTACTAATGTTTTTATTATCTATACTAACACCATGTTCTAAAATAAAGTCACTCATGTCATCTATTTTCTTCTTAATAATAGAATTTAACATCATAAATGTTATTCTAAAATAATTCTACTTTCTTTCTTATATCAGGACTTCAACTTTCAGATGATCAAAGATACAATATATGTCTGACATATATTGAGGACTCTTTACTCAGCAATTCAAAGAGCCTCAAAAACATTGTTAACATGCCTTATCCCAATTCAGAGTTTACATTGGAATCCTACAATAGGTTGATATATGATGAGCTCGATTATAACATTCCAGAATTGGTCACCAAGCATCAGCAGTTGTATGCGAGTTTAACGGTTAAGCAAAAGGAAATATATGAAAAGATAACTGATGCATGTGACAACAACAAAGGTGGGATGTTTTTTGTATATGGCTATGGCGGGACAGGCAAGACTTTTTTGTACAAGACCCTCACCGCTTCCTTAAGGTCTAAAGGTGAAATTGTTTTAAACGTTGCTTCTAGCGGTATTGCTGCTCTTTTGCTTGATGGGGGAAGGACTGCCCATTCTCGGTTTGCTGTTCCAATAAACATTGACGAAGATTCCATGTGTACAATTACTGCAGACAGTCCGCTCGCCGATCTGATTCGCAAAACAAAGTTAATAATATGGGACGAAGCACCGATGATGCATAGACATTGTTTTGAAGCGTTTGATAGGAGTTTACGTGATATAGCCACAGGATTGCACACAGACATTTCTGATAAGGTATTTGGTGGCAAAGTCGTTGTTTTTGGTGGAGATTTTCGTCAAATTTTACCTGTGATTCCATGTGGCAGTAGACAAGATGTTGTACACGCGTCTCTAAACAAGTCTTATTTATGGGATCATTGTCAAGTACTTAAACTTACTGAAAACATGAGGCTTCGTGTTGGTTGCAATCCCTCGATGCGTAAACAATTAAGGAGTTTGCAGATTGGATTTTGAGTATAGGTGATGGGAAAATTGGTGGGAAGAATGATGGTCGGTGAAATTCAATTTCCAAGAAATGCTCATACCAAATACACATGATCATGTAGAAGCTATTATAAATGAAACTTATGAAAATTGGCGGGAACACTTGTGGGATCCGACGATTTCCAAGATAGAGCAATCCTCGCACCCACTCATGAAGAGGTCGAAAAATAAACTCTTCAATGATGTCCAAACCGCATGGAATGAGAAGGTTTATTATAGTTCGGATCATCGCTTCGATATCGACGTTGATTTTAACTATAACGAGTCGTTGTACTCAACCGAATTTCTAAATTCAATCAAGTGTTCGAATTCCAAACCATAAGTTAACTTTGAAGGTTGGTGCTCGTGTAATGTGCATGCATAATATTGATCAAAGAGGTGGGTTGTGTAATGGAACAAGGTTGCAAATTTTGAGAATGGGAACTACTAACATCGAGGCTAAAGTAATATCAGGAGGTAAAGTGGGAGAAGTTTGTGCTATACCTCGGATGATAATATCTCCGTCTGATAAAAAAATGCCGTTTCAGCTAAAAAGAAAACAGTTCCCAATTTCTGTTTCGTTTGCCATGACAATAAACAAGAGTCAAGGACAAACGTTGGCAAAGGTTGGTCTTTATTTGGAACGACCGGTATTCTCACACGGACAACTTTATGTGGCCGTTTCAAGAGTTAAAAGCAAAAAAGGTCTTAAAGTATTGTGTTGTGACAAGGATGGTAACTACACAAATACTACAACAAATGTGGTGTACAGAGAGGTTCTACATAGATTATAAACATTCTCAATTTTATTACGTGTTTTTTATATATATTTCTTTTAACCTCTATTAACTATTACATTTCAAAGTTTTTCTTATTGTACACTAATTCTTAGGTTGCGGCATTTTTTTCACCATCTATAGTGTTATTGCTTTGCATTTATTCATTAATTAAAACTATTTTTTGTATCCATCATATCATTAATAAACAACATTTTATTTCAAAACCTTTTTGTATGTAAATATACCAAATGTGCCTTTTCTTTACATACAACTCCGAACATTCGTGTCTTTTTGTTAAGGTTGAATGATAACTTAAAACTATTCTACGTTACACTTTTTGAAGATTAGTTTAAGGTGGCCGTGAAGGCGACCGCAGCTAGTCAAATATAAATTGAAGAAATAGTTGAATTGATAGTAATATGAAAGCATACACTTGTTTTTTATGACAAACTATGATAGTAAGATGAAAATTTGTTTAAATACAATAGTATTAGTACTAATTTTCTTTCAAGATAAAAAGAAAAAGAAAAATTGTAACAACAACAGTCCAAATTAGAAAGCTAATGTAAAAAACTAGTTGGGCCTAAGTTGGTATGCATGATTGGAGTCGGGCCAACATACTACATACGAAAGTATATAACCCTATCTCTAATAACATCGTGCCTGTTTATTCACTTGTTCATTGATTTTGTGCAGCTGCGTTTCAAAACGAATCAAGAATTCAAGATGGTGAGTATCATGTTCCTTTTATATATGAATTCCATCATTTATCTATAAACTATTTACGTTGATTAGGTTTTCCGCAAATAAAAGATATTGGAATGGTAACATTCAATTTCTTAAATATAACACTGCAGACTTTGCCTTGCGATGATCATCAAACAACTCCTTGGCCTGCGTTCAAACCGAAGAAGCGTTTCAACACGGTTGAAGGCGGCTTGTTGTCGGTATATGTTATTTCCGTTGTATATTTTCCTTTATTATTAATCTCTTTTTGTTAGTATATATATGTTTATATCATGATGATGCTAACATTGTTTTGTTATTTAGTTGCGGGAGTATCACTGTCACAATTGTCACCACATGTAAGTGTTCTTCTATTATTTGTTTTACGTAGGTTTGTTGTTGGAAGGTTCCTGATTAAGGTACCCTATTATCAAAATGATCATAAAATTTTTAACGTCTGTGTTTTGTGCAAGAGATATTCTAGAAAGTATCCAATAACATACTCACATGTGTAAACACGTCAACGTGTGAATCTCTCGAAATGTAAAAGTTACTCTTGCTGTACAAAAACTGTTAATGAAATACGAGTACCTTTTTATATCATTTTGTTGATATGGTAAACTTGATTAGGAATTGACGTGTAACTCGATACGAATAATTGCCCAAAACCCTTGTTGAAAAGCAATTTTAGGGGTGTTTGGGGTTCTGATTTTCTTAGCAGTACGTTTTGTGTCATACAAACTCAAAATATTTTGAGGTAAAATAAACTTAAAACTTTTCATAGCTAGATTTGGATGAAATATTATCGACAAGTTAAATTTGTTTTTTTGAGTATTATTATAAATTAAGCATATCTAAACATTAGTATTTTCTAAACTACAGTACTTATTAATACGCAGCTTAGGGTGTTTGGATTAGCTTATTTCTTGAGCTTCTGAACTTTTTAATAAGCCATAAGCTCAAATTATTAAGCTTATAAGCCAAAAAAACCTGAGCTTATGGGTTTTCTAGTTTCAAACAATCCAATAAGCCTGGAAAATAAGCTAAATCAAATACCCCTCTAAGTACTTAAATATGGACTTATGTTTCTCCATTTTATTTTTGTGCTAACAGAACAAGAACAGCTTTGTTTTATGAAAATGAAACAGTGCCATGTGAGTTCTGCTCGACTCTAATGCGCTTTCAGGGTCCAAAGAGAACTAGAACCTTCAGACTAAAGCTTTGATCAAGGGAGCCTTTATGTCTTTATGATGGTATTTTTTTTTTATATTTGAATCTACGTTGGTGATCTTAAGTTGACTTAAAACATATTTTTGTTTATTATGTCCATGTAATGGCTCAACTTTCGGATAGTTTGATATCTATTGATGCGTGCATATCAATTCTCTTGTTACGTTTTTGTACATTTCTTCGTTTATCGTCGTCTATTCAAGGTGTATTGTCTAATTGCTGATAGGACACCTTGTAGCATTCAGCTAGTTAAACTTTGTGATAAACACTCAACAGTAATAAGATGGTACCACTTTTAAACCTGTTGAGTGGTCACCATGTGGTTTGACTATATTTTATTGCTCACTAATCCTGAAATAAAACATATGGAATTAGGTCAGCTTAGAAGTTATCAAATCAGTTAGTGGTTTTGGACTTGTTAGTTTAAGTAGATATAACCATTTCAAAACCATCCTGATGATCTTCCACTTATCCTATATATAAAACCTAAACATTAGCAGTTAAATGTGAGAATCTAAATGAAGTAGTTATCAAGGAAAACTTAGACGTCAAGTTCTTACCACTCGTTCTACTTACCTCTTTCTTGTAATTAATTAGTTTCAATTGATATAATCACTCATGAATATAAGCTTTATGGATGTCGTAAAAGGACCAGATCAAAATCAACATCATAATATATAATGGCATAATTTGTCAAATTGGGATCCAATTGTGAATGTAATTTGCGGCTTGAAAATCTTCTGGACAACTTAAGACAATAGTTTGAAACACAGTTGATACTTGTGGCAGAGTGTTTGGATCAATAGAAGTATTGTCAAAGATGCTCTATCTAATCTAAGAATAATGATTCATGTTATTTGGTACTCGTGGATGTTAAGTTTAAATTAGAGCTTCTTGTGGGATAAAAGGAGTTCAATTCGGTGCAGTTTGAAGAAGTTGAAGTTTCTTGTGTCCGTCGGTTTTTGGCTTAAGGTTATGCTTCTTAGTTCAGCTTCTTGTTGTGTATACTTTGTTTAGTTGATTAAGTTTGTTAGCTTTTGGATAACTAGCTTCCATTCTCTATCATAGTTTATATATCTTTTGCCTCCTCAAAATAAAAAAAAGTTGGTTGGGAATAAGTAGTCTTCTGTGGTTTCAAAAGAAACTATCCTACGCCTTCAAAAGTTAAGGTAAAGGTAGTATTGCACCCTTTCTCGCCTTTTCAAAAAATTGTTTGTCTGTACTTAATGAAATCTACAATGCATTGCGAATTCGTGTGAGACAAGGGGGGTTTTGATATTTAGAAGAAAAAAAAGACAGATTGAGCAACATGCATGGCATCAATGTGTGTCAAGTTAGATATAAGTGGGTATCTTCGGTCAAAGGAATCGAATTCGTGAGTATAATTGTTCTGTAGGAGGTTCCTTTATCTGTTACAACTCTTGAAAAGATACATCATGCACAATCATTTGAAAGAACTGTAGAAGTCAATACCACATTTCGAAGAAGTAACAACCAAATACCACATTCGAAGAAGTATAGCAACGTAGAGGGAACTGTGCATACTTGTATAAAGGAAGTTGTAAAAATGTCTAAAAGGCAACCGTCAAATACAACATACGGAAAATTCATGAGAAAGATATCAAGACGAATGACATGTAGTTTTGAAGACACAAAGATGGTCTCAAACATTAGGAATGCCAAAAAGACTAGGAGTTGAACATCAGGTCTATTTTTGGTGGTCATGATTCATTAAGGACACGTGTAAACAATTTTTAAGACGAAACAGTCAAAACTATTAAGTGAACTTTTTCGAACTTCATGAATATCTCCAAATGCTGTACGCCAAAACTGCCAAAACCAGCAGTTATAGTTAAACCTGCAACCTCAAATTGAATGGTTTGTCATGCATATTTAAAGATAAGCTTGACATCCAAATATCTACATAATTTTAGATACATGGAAAAACAGGTGACTGAATACGATATTCATCAGCACTCCTGGAGAGATAATTAAAAAGGTGTAGTAAGAATATATTACTGACCTTGTATGTGGCCCCTCTACTGAAATTTTCCATGAAGCTTTGTCATTCTGAATCTTTAACAGAGTTGTCCTCAGGCATCAATGTTACTAAAGCATACCGGCTTCTACAAGGAAAAGGAATAATTTTCTGCAGAGCTGTCCGAGCTACCTCTGGTGTCATTTTATTTCTGAATGTTAAGTAATTGTTCTCATCATCCTGCATCAGAATACCACCAGGTACCATTATAAAAAAACGGCGCCATTTCAGTCCAAGGTTGAAAGGGGTGGGTTAAGTAAATAGTCAGAACAGGCCATTTTATACTATGGGTTAAAAGGATTTGGCATGGTTGGGCAAACCTTGATTTATGAATACTTAATGTGTAAATATGATTATCAAAATACAGTATTAAATTAATAACCAAACTTTAGTTCAATTTATTACCACAACCCATTTGACCCGTTCTAGAGAAACCATTACCCTAATCAACCTATCAGAATATTGATGGGTTAAAAGTTAAAACTGACAGCTCTACAAGCAATATTAATCATTCAATCAATCACCTAAATTGATAAAATATCACGGCAGGATGGAACTAGCACACTGGATATAAAGACAATGTTCATGTCAGATCAAATTACGAAACGTTGAATCCCAGAAAGAAAAAAAAAATTGGACTTGTGGTTTCTGGTTTATTCTTGCACTTGCACGATGTCAGATTATAGATATATTTGGAGCAGACATTAAAACACAAACTTACATCAAACGTAACACCAACATCCCCTGAATAGATCCTAGATTGATAGCTTGCCAATATCCGTTCATGCCACCAGCCATTCTTCTGAATAAGCACGTTTATTAGCACCGTTTATACTTGAGGGCTGGAGGCATATATATTCAAGGACAACAAGCATAGCTAACTGTGTAGTCATTTACTTAAATTAAATGTGATGATTTAAGTTATACGTAGTATATTTAAATCACCTGTAAGTCAGTTTCAGATTCCCTCCTATCAATTTCAAGAGCGGCTTCAAGTTCTTCTGTCAAAGGTCCTTCATCCTGCAAGCGTTGTATTTCTTCCAATGTGGCATCCACCTGCAGAAAAAGTAGTAGCATTATTAAGGAAAAACTACACCATTTTTTAAGAGGATAGATGTCAACAGACGCACCAGTGATTGAGTTACTTTTGGTTCACAGGAGAACTCAACAGTTAAATCGCCGCAAAAGTTACCAACATTTGAAGGCATGCTGGCAGCAGCATTTACAATAACGTCACATTCGTAAATCTGGTAGCAGACATAATTAGAGCGGCAGTGAATCCAAGGATCAAAATTAAGCTAAAAAGGCTTTAAAATGAAGCATATAGGCATACCTCTCCAAGCTCAAATCTGAGAACTTCAAATAATTTTGTTACCAAAAGATTTTGCCACAATGCAATAAACAGATCGTACTCCGTCTGTCATAGAAAAAAATGTCCCAATGTCAACCAGAAAGGTGACAAGTAGGGGAAGAAAAAACCAATGGGGCAGTAATATGCCAACTTACATGACGAGTCAAATATATCACAGAGGTTAATTTTTCGAAAAAATCATATATTTTTTGTCCAAATATTGTCCGTTTAATGTTTTGCGAGTAAAACATAATCCGAATAAGCCCATACACAAAGAAATGGATAAAATTTTTACCATTTCCTCATTCTTCAACAAGAGAGGGAAGCATAGCTTAACAGTACTGGATTCTTCCACCATTGGAAAGCGAACAACCTTTCTGCAAGTGATAAATATACATTTATACTTTAGTGATAGTGTTTGCAGCAGAGTTTTGATTAAATTGGGCAGGAGGAAAAAAATTACAAACCTGACTGTTTCAATAGGAAAAGCATAAGGCAACTGTTTAAGCTCATCACGGTTGAATTTCATAACAGGTGAAGAAGGTCTTGGAATTCCAGCCTGCAACACAAGTCGAGAGTACATTATAATAAATCATATCTCCTAGCTTCCAAATAGAATTTGGAAAAGAGAAATGACAATTCCACCTACCAAATATCTCAATATTAGTGGTATCGCGACATCAGGAACCAGGTTACCAACAATAACAACTGTGAAGTTTGAAGGGTCTTCGTAACAGCCATTAAAAAATTCACAAGCTTTGTGCAGATCGACGTTTTCTAGGTCGCCAACTCTTTTTGGCTGTGAAAAAAGAGATATGATTAGATATGGTTGCAAGAGGTATCATTTTCAACCCATTTACCTATAAACGGGCTGATTCAGATTATTTTCTACAAATAATTGTTCATATGGGTAATTTCTAAGACTTAGAAAACTAGTACTTACAAATAACTTGAGAGGGACCAGAAGCGTATTTAAAATTTCACAATACAGTTTTTGATTTTTCATACTCATAATTGATGTGTAGATAACTAATCCAACCCGCGCTGTTTTTACCCGTATTAGAAACTACCTGTTACCCAACCACTCTGACTCACCCATATTGCTACCTCTAGTAAAAACAACTAAGCCTCACCTTGGAGAAATGCGACCTCCCGTAAGTATACTCCTTCACTACGCTTTCAA
This sequence comes from Chrysanthemum lavandulifolium, assembly GCA_022545495.1. Lineage (NCBI taxonomy): Eukaryota > Viridiplantae > Streptophyta > Magnoliopsida > Asterales > Asteraceae > Chrysanthemum > Chrysanthemum lavandulifolium. Next base: position 108,202,598 of record CM040243.1, on the reverse strand, counting down.
AAGCCACACTTTGGTCCTTTTCTTGAACACGAAAGGCGTGTTCTGTCATGTCCATCACCATCTTAATGTCTTCATCCTTTGGTATCACACTTGTTACAAACAAATTGTAGACGAGCTAGCAAAAAACAGGACACACTATAATATTAGCCAAAATAAAAAATAAAAAATAGAAAATTGCAAGCGGTCAGCAGTTTGTAGATCATTTAAATTAGCAATTAGTTATGATATAAAATTATGATTTTCCAAGAGAATGATTGATAAGTAGCATGGCTGTTTATTATAACGAACCTGCAAAGCAGTTTCAAGATCAGTAGGTGAACAAGAACCCTTGAAAGTTCTTGTATATGATTCAATAAATGCACCAACTACAGCAGTGTTTCCAATAAGAATATCTTTCAGCATTGATTGCTTGTAGCCAAGAATGCCAATTTTTCCAGCAATTTGGGAAGCCAAACGACAAGATAGGTAGTCACTTTCTGATACTTCAGATAAGCCCCCATAAGCAAAACCTGAGAATACAACCTGTTCAAGTAAGAAAAAAACATCAATATTATGATGGAGAAAAACCCAGATCTAATCTTTCAACAAGACAGGTAGTCTTCAGATAATGAAAATGACTACACAGTATCCTGACAGTTTTCAACTATCATTTCATGATGTGCGAGGTACTACTTATATGGTTATGGAAAAGGTTGTCAGTAAAAATATATACCAAATAACTAGGATAGTATATTACTTTTAAATGGTTACATACACGGGTCGCTCCATTATTACAAGTAAACATGACAGATGAGTAACCTTAACTCCCCCCAAATTATGTCAACTAAAGAAAAGCAACAACAAATAGCATTTGCATATAACATGATGTACACAACCTCAAAAAATCTATAAACACTAATATAACCAAAACAAAGTATCTGGTAATCAGATATAAGATAAGACTATAAACAAAATCAGTAGAAAATAGATTACATTTTTAAAGCATACGGTTGTTGCAGCATTAAAGAACAAGCAGTAAAACCATATGACCCTAAATATGAGGTTTACAACTAAGATCCAATACACCACATTCCATAAGTAACAAAAGTTTTAATAACAAGTTTTGAAACTAATCATAGGTACAAACCTGGTCGTTAAGAAAGTCTGTGCACTTGTAGCAGACACGCATGCCATTAGACAGTATCAGCTCGGTTGCTCCAATATTATGGAGGTCAAATCTCTTGACTAAAGTCCTGCAACAGATGAAAAGAAATAAATTAACAGAGAACAATTTTCCAAAAATGTCAAAAATGCCTGACCAACTCTCGTGCAGCTTCGCCGCTTAATGATACAAACAAAAAAAATAGTTACCCCCTTATGTCTCCCAATCATGCGAATGTCATTTACCAACATTGAAGAGATAAAAGATTGTTCAAGATTAGAATTTTCTAGCTTTTTAACACATGAAAATCCTTCAATGTTCTCACATTATGACTTCAGATTATACAAAACAAGTCATAATTAGGACAGAATTTCAGAAACTGGTCTGCACTATATACAACCTAAAACTGTAGAAGTCGTACACTACTCATAGTGTACATCAAGAATTCTATCATGGGAGAAACTAAAAATGATTAAAAACTATGCACCTAATTATGGTAATATGGTTGCATGTTTAAGTTTGCCTTTCAAGGAAAAAAAAAACAAAAACGTAGCACCTAATTATGGCATACATTTAGCATAAGAAGAAAAAACTTAGCACCTAATTATGGCATACATTTAGCACCTAATTAGTGTCAGCCTTTCCAGAAAATGTGGCGTACATTTAGCATAAGAAGAAAAGTGATGGAATGGAAACCTTTTGTGATACTTGTGATACTGTAATAATAACAAAGTCACATTACTCAATATAAACTAGCTTAAGAAATGATATGGAAATTTACCCAGGTTCTGGCTTTGTTGTAACAATCTCTTCAGGGATGGGTTCTTCATACCAGGAAGATATACATTCATTTTCCTCAAGTGAATTAATCTTTAAGACAACAGCTTCAAGATCTCTAACAGTTACACCATCCCGATGCTGAGTTGTCATTATGACACAATTCACAGCAGTATGAAATTTCTTTGAATACTCAGATATCTCAGATGCAGACATGTCTACAACATCAAAAAGGTAAAATGGTAAAGCCAGCGATTTTATTGAACACTGCATTGTCATAACAAAGATAATTAACAAGAGGATGATATTAATGATTACCACGTAAAATTTCTCTCCGAAGCTCTATCTCACGCTGAATTGAAATAACGGGTTTATCATGTATAAAATGCTGAACAATAGAACACCAACAAATCAGACTATGGTCAAACCTAATCAAACTATTAAGATAACGATACAAAGTAGATCGAATACCTTAATTAAATCTTCCTGGAAATGGACTGATTCCGTTTGATCCAGCTGCAAATATGCACTTTCAAGTCTCGACACAAGCAGTTTGCGTGCAAGAGATATTTCTTGATCAGAAAACCCATGTAACCTAACTCTTGCAAGCTGAAAGAAGATACATTAGTGAGCGAAATCACGTCATACTAAAAGACAAGGATGGAAATCAAACCTCGGTGAGCATCGCTTCCAAAGCCAAATGAATCCCATCTTCTTTGCATTCGGAAGTCAGTACATGGACCTTAACTGGCTTAGCAAACAAACATGCTTCAAGTTTGCATGAAAAGTAAGGCCGGTCTATCTTTTGTGATATCTTATAGAATCTTCGTATCATGGCTTGGCAAAACATGGATTCTACTACTGTATTCCTGTAATCCTTTCCAGTCATCTGTGATTCGTTCACTGGTGTCTTAAAACAGATTTTGACAGATGGCTACAACAATGGGAAAAACAAATTAGTTCTATTCATAATTAATACTAGTAAATTGCATTGACGACTGGATTACTAACCCTACTAACTTCAGAATCCACAAAACACTTGAAACGTGGAATCTGGTGGGTTGGTACTAAAAACCTGGGTATATCAGCATTCACTGCAGATGATACTTTACTGCCAAAATGTGTCTTTATCATTTCCACAACGGTCTGCCACAGAGAAGAGAAAAGAAAAAGATTTTGGAAATGGACACCAGCATAAATTTCAGATATCATGATTATCAAGATCTTATCACTCTTACCTGTGTGTCTGGAAAGTCACCAACAGCAATAACAGCAATATTACGAAGATTGTACCACTTAGAGTAAAATTGTTTTACTGTCTCAGGAGTAACTTGTTTGATAACTTGCACCAACCCTAGTGGTGATCTCTGATACTGCAATTAGCATTAACAGACAAAATTATAAAACACACTTATGCAGAAAATTAAAATTAAAAATAGCAATTATAACTAAGATAAAGAAAAACAGTATTTATGGAGTAATCGGAATGTTTGACAAGCTACTCACTTCTGATAGACATAGCAAATAAACAATACACGAACAAATATAGAACTAGAAGAGAGAACTCATAAATCAATATTTATATTGTAAAACATAATAATGTACCAGCAATTCATTGGCATGGTAACTAATAACAGGTTAAACAAACCTTAGAATCTTCAAGCAATATTCCTAATAATGCGTCGCTCAGCCTCCCTTCGATCTCTTTGCTATCTCTATACTCTTCTAAGATTGGATTTCTTTCATTATCAAGATCTTCAGCTGATATCCGTATCTACAAACACAAAAATTATGAAACACTGTGAAAACGGAAGCAAGAATGTACATGTCCAATACAAGCTCCTTTTTTTCCTTTTCCTTTTTTTTTTTTTTTGTGCAAAACCAATGCAAGCTCTTACCTCAGAACTAAACTCTGAAAGTATTGAGAGTGCTTGTGATAAAGTCTCTATATTGTCAATGGGTACAATCAGCTTATAGAACGTCCCATCAACAGTTGTCTCAGCATTTTGACAAGCTCCAAATTGTAATCCAATCCTCGTTAAAAACTTAATGATCTCATGTTTTTGGAAACTCGATGTTGCACTAAAGGCAAGGTGCTCGATTATATGAGCAACACCTTCCTCTCCTTCTTCTTCAAGAACAGATCTGTCAAATGTTGATGCATACCTTAATCATATAACAGAACAAGATCTGCCTGATAGAAAAGATCAATATACTGTATCGATAATTTGCAATTTCTGCCTACTACTCCCAACCCAAAAAAGAAAAAAGAAAAAACCCTGATCTTAAACCAAAAAATAAATTAAAACTATAATAACAAAGAGTTCTTATTAAGGAAGAGAGTATCTCATAGGTATTTTAGTCTTATAACGATTATAAAATGTAAAGACGAAGCAGAGTTTTGAGATTTTAGGATGGTGGTTAGCTTCCAAACAAACCTTTTATTTTGTTAAGTGCAACTTTGCAAGGATGGTTCACTACTTTCTTTCTGTTATTCCATATTCCTATGCATTCTCTAGTTTTCCAGAATCAATACAAAATGTGCATTAAACAAAGATGTTGGCATTTACTTGGACGTAAAGACAGACAAAAGACAACAAAAGTGAAATGTAAACAACCAATGACTTGCACTGTTATATCCACATGAGAAATATTTCCATCTAGTCAAAAACACATAATTACTCCCCCAGTATCACAGGAGACCCCAACATTTTTCTTCTTATTCTACTTTGTTTTCTTATCTAACAGATTAAAAAGGATAAATAGTATGCAACATTTCTTATAATTAAAAAATGTATTCAAGTATGACTGCATGGAGCTCAAAAGGGAAAATAGTGACCCGACCAGAACCGACCCGTAAATCTCAGTGGGTGTAACCCTTCATAATAGTTTTCAACCATTAGTTAGACTAGATTATATAAGGTCAATGCAAGAGTTCCTATCAAAGTAT